>JAXIVJ010004844.1:2500-79169 GCA_036785665.1 Chirona hameri
GGCCCTGGGCAAGCTCGAGAGGCCTCTGGGGCAGGCCTAATGGCCCCTGGGAAAGGTTCGTGAGGCCCCTGATTAGACTCCGATGGTCCTCTGGGAAAACTATAATGGGCCCCTGGACAGGTTTCAAGAGGCCCAAAACAGACTATTGGGCCCCTGGCCAGGCTCGAGAGGCCCTCTGACATACTCAATGGGCCCCTTGGACATGCTCGAGAGGCCCCTGAGCAGGTTTTGTTGGGCCGTGTGGGTGCGCTCAATTTTGCCTTCTGACAAGCGGACATCTCTAAAGGCCCCTGGGCAGGTTTGTGAGGCCCCCTGAGTGGGCGCAACGGCCCCAGGGCATGCTCAAAAGGCCCCTGGGACATTTTTGGGGGGCCCCTCGGTGGGCTCAATGGGCCCCCAGACATGCTCAAGAGGCCCCCTGGACCGGCTTCGAAAGCCCTTCAGTGTCTCTGAGGGCCCTCGACATGCACCAGTGACCCTTGCCTGGTTTGAGGGTTCCTCTGTGACATTTTGGAAGACATTTAGCTAATGCAAATGGTATCTGGGCCAATCTCGGCGGGGCCCCCTGTGACCCGTAAGGGGGAGGGGGCAATTGCCCCCCTTGCCCTCCCCCCCCCCCCCCTCCCTGGCTGCGCCCCTGATAGCGGCACCTGCTTCGTGACGACACGTACGTGGAAGAGTCAGAGTGTATGTGTGTGAGAATGTTTGTATGCATGCGTGTATGCCCAATTGACCTACCTCACTTTATCTCATTCCGTTCCCGACTCGTGGGAACTGGCTTTAGTGCATCACTATATCCGTATCCCGTATCTACTATCTACCAGCATACTTCAACCTAACCACCGGCCTGCATCCCATCCCAGCTCCGTCCTCCCCCCCCCCCCCCCCCCATCGCGCCATTCACATCCCGTCTGACGCCGCCGCTACAATCATCCGTCACGGACGTCACGACGTGACGGAGCGTCCGGCGCTTGTCACGTCACGGCCACACGTGCGCGCAGCGTCACGCGGCGCTCAATGCGACGCGCGCGCCAAATGATCGCCGCCGCACACCTGTCTGCGCCGTAATAGTCGCCGTAATTGTTTTCCAATATCGCATGAGCATCCAGCGCCGGCCGACGGGCGAACGCGCCCTAATGACGATCAAATAAACATCGTTGAATTATCTGGCTTGATTAGGGTGCAGCGAGTTGGTGCCGCGTAATCGTATTCTAACTCACCTGTTCAGAAAACGAAACGATTAATTATCGGTTGGGTGGGTGGTTTTGGACAGGCCGGCGGAGGGTCCGCCGGCGGGATGTGCTCCGCCCGGTCACCCTTCATTTCGATCGTGAATGGCACATGATGCGTCCGACACAACGGCGTATTAAAGCACCATTTCGGGATACGGTGAAACTAACTATGTAATAAGTGTGTCTGGCTTTGCGAAGCCACCATTTGGTAGCGAGTTTAAATGCGTGCGGAGGATAACCAAATGGAAAACTACATTTTGAATATGAATGTCCGAAAGTCGTTTAAAAGTCATGTGGATTGAAATGAATGGTGAAATGGAGTGGAATTATTCAGGGGTGCTGACTCGTAAAATTGAAGGCCATGTTGCAGCAAAATCTATTAAATTTCAAGATGAAACAGTGAGACAGTGACCATACCTATAGTTAGGGTTTGGGGGTTGATTCCAATGGCAAGATTCCAACATCTTCGTCGGCTTCATAAACGCGAAATATTCAGGATGCCAAGGGTAGTGTTGGCGTTGGGTATCACTTGTCTAAATGTGGGCAGCTGCAACGCCGTGTCGGGGACAGCTGTAAGGTGGTGCCGCCTAGCGGTGAGTGTGGGCAATGGGCAATGGTGGTGGCCCCGCCTTGGGGTTCAGCACCGTCTCGGGTGACCGGTCAGGTCACGGCGAGGTCACGGTGAGGTCAGTCGTGCTGAGGCGGGCGCTCCATTCGGTGGGATATTTTCACTCAGTGAGAGAACACCCCTGGGCGATATATGACATCATCCTTGCCCCCTCGGATTGGTGTACAGTCATGGGCAAAGAGAGACGTCATGGACCCGCCAGGGTGGGACAAGGGTCCATAGCGTCTCCACTGCCGGGTACAACTGCTGTGAAGGCGGCCGCCACTCCCGTGGGAGGGCGAGGAAGCTCAATGACCGCCACATGACCTGTGACCCGCTGCCACATGACCTGTGACCCGCTGCCACCAGTGCCGGTTTAATGTGGGCATAACAGAGAATCGAGAACCGGCAGTCAGAAGAAAAAAATGCAGGGATACACTCATCTATGGATGGATAAATGGATACAACAGACATCCAATCATTCAGCGATGATGGCACTCAATGAACACCAAACGATCAGCAACACCCATCATCACAACTTGCCAGCGTCAGCTTCCTATCACTTCCCCCACTGCACCTCCTTCATTATACCGCACTGTACAGTGGCCAGTGTCCACTGACTCGGGTGTCCAATGTCCACTATACACTGTCCAGCACCAGTGACCCCTGTTCACCATCCTGCTTACATCTCCTGATCAGACCCCCCCCCCCCCCCACTCCCGCAGTGCTCGCGCGCAGGCCGGTGCGTGTGCGTGGAGCGGTGCGCGGGTGGGACAACAGCGACACACGCAGCTGCACGCGCACCGCACGCGTCCCTGTCGGCAATACAATCATTTCCCGACTCATTATTGCCCGCACCCGCCGCGCCGAACACCAAACGTCAGACGGACGTCAATTACGCCGCAGTGCCATCACGGCGACAATGGCGGCGCTCTGCGGCGTTTGGCGGCGCGGCGCACACACGCGGACGCCGGGTGGTGCCGCGGAACAGGTGAGGCGGGCGATGACGGCAGGCGTCGCTTTGTTTCGTAGTTCACTAATGAATGGTGGACTGCCAGATAGACAGGTGGACGTGACTAATTTGTCGTTCCTCCCTGCTGGAGGGGCAGAGAGCCGAGATCAGTGGCCCAGGAAGGTGGCGGCGCTTCTGGGGCGCTTCAGGGGCGCCTCTGGGGACGTTTCAATAAGTCAGGACTCAGGGTCGTCAGGGAGACTCCGAATAGAATCTTATTTATCCGAGTGATGTTGAATAAAGAGTGCCTAGCCAGCAGCCACTTGTGTCTTGCACGGATAGATAAAGATGGCACTACACTGCAAAAGAGAACCCGATTCAACATGGTTAGGATGATAAGTAGTTCTAGTTCATGTGCTCGGCTATTCGGCTCTTGTTAGTTTAAGGAAACTCGTCAAGCGATTAGATTTCTGAAGGGCTATGAAGGAGATTTATAACGACAGCCTAGAGTCGAGAAGATAACATATATGGGCCAGTCAGGGGTTGGTGTTGGACTGCAGGCTAGATGGACTATGAAACTCTTCCTTAAACATTTTCTCCATTATGCCTTTTATCCGTACCAAAAAGGTAGAGTTCATCCCAGCAGATGGATGGAGTGATACAGGATGCAGGTAAGTCCATGGCATGTACAGGCACATGCGGAACTTTATATACTTTTGGGCTTGTAGCTACAACTGCATCCTCAAAAATTACAACCCCAATTATGAATATTACCACCCCAACATTGCCAGTAAATGCATAAGTAAATAAATACTGCGAACAGTACGCAAAATCTCCAAAGGATTTTTAAATAACAATCATAACAAAACAATTAATAAATATGAACAAAAAAAAATTGTTTTTAAGTGTTAGTAAAGTTTGCCATTAAATAGCATTTAAAATACCACAATAGGTAAAACATATTATCCCAAAATTACTGAGAAAGACTATGTAGATACCTGCATGTAGCAAAGTAGGTACAATCACTGAGATCAAGGCCTTCAGGTACATACCTACCTAGCTTGGAGTAGTCAATAAGGCCACTACAGACTAAAAACAACCCAAAACAATGGCCTAAGGGCCTCATAGGAAAGAATCGACAAAGCCATTTTCCAACCACTTAACTTTACATCACCAGTCTTCGAAAATCTTACTCTGAGGCCTGATCTCAAGAAAGAATGACATTGACATACAGCACCTCAAAACACGCGTTTAAAATCATTATTCCCACTCAAGGCCCTATAAGAAGGTAGAGTCATCCGGCGATTTGACCGAATCCGACTCAGGGGTGGTGACGTCACCTGGTCGGAGAATCCCTTGTCCCTATACAAATGAATAATAACTCGCAATTTCTGAGAGACTATATAGATAATTTTATACAGAGCCGATTTACAAACAACATGTCCTGAAAGAAAGGCCGATTCAAGGTCTTTAACTTATCCAAATAACATTTTGCTCCGAAGTCACTCCTATTTTGACAGCGAAGGGGCAAATCTTACTCCTTCGCTAATGTTAAAAGGCCATATATAAGCCGCGCCACAAATGTCTGTGCGCCAAAATTTTCCGAATAGAAGACGTGGCTTTAAGAAGAACCACGTATGTCACGGTTTTCGGACAATTGATATACGTGGTTCTTGTTTTGCATGGCATTCTAGCTAATTGAGCCTATGGCGGCTGCAGGGATGACAACCCCTGTTCCCACTGAAATATTTCGTGAAATATAATTTTGGCGCAGATGAGACAATCAAGTGATAATCGGCATATATTTAAGACATAAAGACATAAAGACATAAAAGAAAAGTGCAACAAAGAGCCTCTTGGGCCCATCCGAGGTTGCACCCCCCCCCCCCATCCCCCCCTCCACCAGTCTCGCCCCTTCAAATCACCTTACTCTACCTGCATAAAAGAAGGCTAATCCCACGAGTATTTATGAACTAATCCCTTCTCTGTAAAGTATTTATCTAATCTAATTTTGAAGGAAGCAAGTGTCACTGCATCAGCGACATCCCCTGGTAGCATATTCCAATGTCCTACAACCCTTCTACTGAAAAATGACTGTCGTAGCCTAGTCCTACTTTGTTTCATAATGAGTTTATGCTGATGACCTCTACCTCGATTTTCCCTATTGAACTCAAACATACCCTTTAAATATCCAGAATGCTGACTATTTACAAATTTGAAGACTTCAATTAGATCTCCTCTTAGCCTTCTATATCTAAGTGAAAACATACCCAATTTCCTTAATCTATCTTCATAAGGTAAACTACCAAGACAATTAATCATTTTTGTTGCCCTTTTTTGAACTCTTTCTAACAACCAGCAATCTTTCTCATATGTTGGAGACCAGGCTTGTACACAATACTCCAAATGTGGTCTAACGTATGCACAATACAGTTTTGTTATTACCTTTTCACTCTTGTAGGAAACATTTCTGTTAATGGCCCCTAGCATTCTAAGTGCCTTTTTCCTAGCTTCTACAACCTGGTCTGACGCTGATAGTCTATTGTTTACCACGACACCTAAATCTCTTTCCTTTTCAATCTGCTCCATTTTCTGCCCACCCATTTCATACCTATGTTTACTGCTAACCCGTCCAGCGTGCATAATCTTACATTTACTCAAATTGAATTTCATCTGCCATGCTTCAGACCACTCAACTAGCTTGTCCAGATCTGATTGAAAAACATCCTGATCATGTTTTCCTCTAATAATCCTGACAACTTTTAGATCGTCTGCAAATTTCAAGACTTTGCTGTCTATACTGTTCTCAATTGCATTCACAAATATTATAAAAAGCAATGGACCCAGGACTGAGCCCTGTGGAACCCCACTGAGAACCTCCTTCCATTGTGATTGGCACCCATTCAATATAACCCTTTGCTGGCGTCCTGAAGGCCACGTTTCTATCCAATCCAGAATCTTGCCCCTGATCCCATGAATTTTAAGTTGCAACCCCAGTCTTGTATGGGGGACTTTGTCAAATGCTTTACTGAAATCAAGAAAAGCTACATCTAGCTGTTTACCCTGATCAACGCTATCTGTTGCAACATCCAAAAACTCCAGAAGATTAGTTAAACAAGAACGGCCCTTCCTAAAGCCATGCTGTGTATCTTTGATGAGTTCATTTTGCTCCAAGAATTCAACAATCTTATCTTTGATGATTGATTCAAGCACCTTGCAGACTAATGAAGTCAGACTAACTGGTCTATAGTTTTCCTCTTTACTTCTATCTCCCTTTTTATGAATAGGAACAACATTTGCTCTTTTCCAATCAAGTGGAATTTTACTATCTGCAAGTGATTTAGAAAATATTATGGCTAATGGAACCGACAACTCCCTTTCAGATTCTCTTAAAAGTCTAGCATGGATTTCATCAGGTCCTTCTGCCTTGTTAGGCCTTACTTTCTTTAGATATTCTAGAACAAGTTCACTACTTATGCCACCTAGCTCTTCTATAGTCTCCTCTGTCTCTAGCTCAGGCTGAAGTGCTGCAATACTACTCTGGTCCTCGATAGTAAAGACAGATTGAAACTGATCATTAAGCACTTCAACCATTTCACTGTCCTTGCTAACTAACACATCATCTACCTTAAATGGACCTATATTTTTGGAAACTGTACTTAACTTATAAAAACTGAAGAACTTCTTACTATCTGCATTACAATGTCTAGCTAAATCAAGTTCCTTTGCCCTTTTAGCTGCTCTGACCTTTTTCTTAACTGAATTTCTTGCATTCTGGTAGGCCTTCTGATTTATATCTAGTGAAGATCCCTTCAAAATGCCAAATGCACTTCTTTTAGCTTGTATAGCACTCCTTACTTCTGGGGTAAGCCAAACTGGATTGCCCTTGGTTCTGTTACGTTTGTGCCTGAGGGGTATATGCCGATTTTGAATTTGGCTTAATCTAGCTTTGAAAACATTCCAGGCCTCACATGCATCTAAACCTGCCAACTCAACGTTCCATTTTATCTGTGCGAGGTCATTTCTAATACCATCAAAATCAGCCCGGCTGAAGTTTGGAACCATAATAAGGTTATCTTTGGGCCTCATTTCTGATGAGATATTGAATTTAACCATATTGTGATCACTGGTTCCTAGACCTGCACAAATACTTATGTCACTAACTAGATCACTGTTGTCTGAGAATACAAGGTCTAGAATGGAGCAATGTCTGGTTGGCTCTGTTACAAACTGATGCATGAAAAGCTCCTCTTCAAAGATTTGCCTATACAACCTACACTCATTTGTTTCCTCTGCTATACTTTCGTATCCTCTTAAGTTAAAATCTCCCATAATAAGACACTGAGCCCGAAAGTTCCTACGTATTTCCTCACAAATATCTTGGTCTGTTTCAGCTTGGGAGTTCCTTGGAAGATTCCCTGGTCTGTAAAATGCACCTATCCTCAACCTTCCTCTGTTTCCTGTACCAATTTTAATGTCAAGCCAGATTGATTCTACTTCTTTTACTTTACTAGAATCATCAACTCTAGTAGTGCAGTACAAGCTATTTACATATACAAACACTCCGCCTCCCTGCCGTGATTCTCTGCAGTATGAGAACATGTTATACCCTTGTAACTCGAAATCCTGTAGCCTATCCCTATTATACCCCTCACTAACCCATGTCTCGGTTACACAAATGATATCAGGCTTTTCAAGGGCAACATAACACTCAAACTCATCAAATTTAGACCTAATACTTTGGGCATTCAGCAACACACATGTGATCTTATACTTTGAGCTGACTCTACTAATTCTGAGGGAATTATGATCTACTGTCCTATTCTGACATGAACTTCTACCAATGCTTACTTCTTGATGCCCTAGTACTAGCGTCCCTGAACCCCCCCTCCTACCTAGTTTCCCTGAATGACACTTCTGTAGGCATCTCCCAAAGCCCTTGCCCCCTCATCCGATAAGTGAAGCCCATCCTTCATATAGTACCTATGCCACTATTTGTCTGGACATTAAATTGGGTTCAAAGACGAGCCCATGTTCCGAAACTATGGGACCGATCTGGGTCATTTCTTCACCATTCGATCCGGCGTGGCCAAAAACGGTGCCAGTTTGGCTTTTATACAGGGTGGGACAAGGGTCCATAGCGTCTCCACTGCCGGGTAAAACTGCTGTGAAGGCGGCCGCCACTCCCGTGGGAGGGCGAGGAAGCTCAATGACCGCCACATGACCTGTGACCCGCTGCCACATGACCTGTGACCCGCTGCCACCAGTGCCGGTTTAATGTGGGCACAACAGAGAATCGAGAACCGGCAGTCAGAAAAAAAAATGCAGGGATACACTCATCTATGGATGGGCACATCTATGGATGGGGATGGGGATTTTGGTCCACTCTAAGTGGACCAAATTGGAAATGTTTGTTGTGGTTTTTGTCCAATTTGGTCCACTTCGAGTGCACCAACCTGTATAAAAGCCAATATGGCACCGTTTTTGGCCACGCCGGATCGAATGGTGAAGAAATGACCCAGATCGGTCCCATAGTTTCGGAGCATGGGCTCGTCTTTGAACCCAATTTAATGTCCAGAAAAATATATGCTGATTATCGTGTCCTTTGGAGTACAACACTAATACAACGCACTTTGTGCAGCAAAATGAAATATCAGCAACGGCTGGATCTATTTGCTCACAACAGGCACCAATCGATGTAGTCCATACCATTGCATCAGCCGTTCTGAAACTGGTGACCTCAGGTCAGGTCATCACAGTGACCTTGTAAATGCCATCCGTTGCTGCGATTCCATTTCGCTGCAATGCCTAATATCGCTTTTTGCATTTACAAGGTCACGGCGATGACCTCAGGTCACCAGTTTCAGAACAGCTGATGAAATCGTATGCGCTGATTCAATTGGTTTTGTTGCGAGCAAATCGGTCCAGCCGTTGCTGAGATTCCATTTTGCTGCAATGCCATTTTTTACATTTACAAGGTCACGGTGATGACTTGAGGTCACCAGTTTCAGAACGGCTTATGAAATCGTATGCGCTGAATCTATTGGTGCTTATTGCGAGCAAATCAGTTCAGCCGTTGCTGATATTCCATTTTGCTGCAATGCCAAATGTTTTTCTTTTCCATTTACAAGATCACGGTGATGTCTTGAGGTCACCAGTTTCAGAGCGGCTGGTGAAATCATATGCGCTGAAATCGATTGGTGCTTGTTGCGATCAAATCGGTCCGGCCGTTGCTGATATTCCATTTGGCTGAAATGCCAAATATGACGTTGGTGTATTTACAAGGTCACAGTGATGACCTGAGGTCACAAGTTTCAGAACGGCTGATGAAATTACATCTCCCTGTTGCTAAAATACGTCAGTAATCATCTAATAAAACCTATGTTTATTCTAAGGTGTTAAACTATTTTCAAATTTACATATATTTCGTTTTTCATGAGTCGCTTTGACTACCCCCCCCCCCCCCCGGTCGCCGACTCAATTACAACCCCAACGAAAACCAAAAAGTTCCGCCTCTGTGTACAGGTAAGTCCAGCGGCGACATGCCCGCTTACCGTCTAAGAGGTCCTGTGCTCGAATCCCGGGGCGACCGGCTCGGGGATGGGCTCACGAATGATCAAAAACGGTGCAAATGTATACACAAAAACGCCGATACTCAGTATTATTGGGACCCTTGCCCGTTGTGAGGGCACAAATAGTAAAAACAAATACTAGCGTTGTTGGTTGTCTGGTTGTCTGAGGTTGTCTGAAGCATCAGAGAACCGTAGTCCGTGTTCGGAGTACCGTGGATGGAGGACCATGGTTGGTGGTCGGAGGGCCGTGGTTGGAGGACCGTGGTCCGTGGTCGGAGTACCGTGGTCCGTGGTCGGAGGACCGTGGTCCGTGTTCGGAGTACCGTGGATGGAGGACCATGGTTGGTGGTCGGAGGGCCGTGGTCGGAGGACCGTGGTCCGTGGTCGGAGTACCGTGATCCGTGGTCGGAGGACCGTGGTCCGTGTTCGGAGTACCGTGGATGGAGGACCATGGTTGGTGGTCGGAGGGCCGTGGTCGGAGGACCGTGGTCCGTGGTCGGAGGACCGTGGTCCGTGTTCGGAGTACCGTGGATGGAGGACAATGGTTGGTGGTCGGAGGGCCGTGGTCGGAGGACCGTGGTCCGTGTTCGGAGTACCGTGGATAGAGGACCATGGTTGGTGGTCGGAGGGCCGTGGTCGGAGGACCGTGGTCCGTGGTCGGAGGACCGTGGTCCGTGTTCGGAGTACCGTGGATGGAGGACCATGGTTGGTGGTCGGAGGGCCGTGGTCGGAGGACCGTGGTCCGTGGTGGGAGGACCGTGGTCCGTGGTGGGAGGACCGTGGTCCGTGTTCGGAGTACCGTGGATGGAGGACCATGGTTGGTGGTCGGAGGGCCGTGGTTGGAGGACCGTGGTCCGTGGTCGGAGGACCGTAGTCCGTGTTCGGAGTACCGTGGATGGAGGACCATGGTTGGTGGTCGGAGGGCCGTGGTCGGAGGACCGTGGTCCGTGGTCGGAGGACCGTGGTCCGTGTTCGGAGTACCGTGGATGGAGGACCATGGTTGGTGGTCGGAGGGCCGTGGTTGGAGGACCGTGGTCCGTGGTCGGAGGACCGTGGTCCGTGGTCGGAGGACCGTGATCGGAGGACCGTGGTCGGAAGACCGTGGTCGGAGGACCGTGGTCGGAGGACCGTGGTCGGAGGACCGTGGTCCGTGGTCGGATGACCGTGGTCCGTGGTCGGAGGACCATGGTTCGTGGTCGGAGGACCGTGGTCCGTGGTCGGAGGACCGTGGTCCGTGGTCGGAGGACCGTGGTCCGTGTTCGGAGTACCGTGGATGGAGGACCATGGTTGGTGGTCGGAGGGCCGTGGTTGGAGGACCATGGTTGGTGGTCGGAGGACCGTGGTCCGTGGTCGGAGGACCGTGGTCCGTGGTCGAAGGACCGTGGTCCGTGGTCGGAGGACCGTGGTCCGTGGTCGAAGGACCGTGGTCCGTGGTCGGAGGACCGTGGTCCGTAGTCGGAAGACCGTGGTCCGTGGTCGGAGGACCGTGGTCCGTGGTCGGAGGACCGTGGTCCGTGGTCGGAGGACCGTGGTCCGTAGTCGGAAGACCGTGGTCCGTGGTCGGAGGACCGTGGTCCGTGGTCGGAGGACCGTGGTCCGTGGTCAGCCGTCTGTGGTCCGGAGTGGACCGACAGCACAGACAGGGAGTGACGCGCGCGGCAGACCTCTACTGGCGTCAGTGGACCGTACAGAGTCGGCAAACACTGCAGACCGGGAAACGTGGCCCAATTTCGGGTCATTTGAGTGACATCACGCGGTCCCGCCCGTTAACCGTTAATCGCCGCCCGTTAACCGTTAATCGCCGCCCGGTAACCGTTAATCGTCGCGATATGGATGTGTGCACACTACGGTGGCTAAGTCCAATATAAGCAGCATCACTGTTATCAGCAGTATGTAAACGTCGCCTACGCTTTTGATGTACCGAACCTCTCAGTTTTTAGTATTATTTGTTCTTAATCCGCGCCGTGTCGGGGTGTGTATTTGGTGTCCGGACACATTGGCGAATGTTATTTTGCCGAATGTCATTTTGACGAATGCATATTGTCGAAGGACACTTTGACGACATGTCTTTTTGTCGAAATGTGAATATGCCGAAAGCAAAATGGCGAATGCCTTTTTGTCGAAATGCCTTTTTGCCGACGTGTCAAAATGTCGAAATGTTTTTTGCCGACATGTCATTTTGTCGAAATGTCATTTTGGTGACATGTGACGAAATCGAAATGCTTTTTGCCGAATGACATTTTGTCGACATGTGAAAAGGTCGAAATGTCTTTTTATCGAATGTCATTTTGCCGACATGTGAAAAGATCGAAATGTCTTTTTACCGAAATGTCATTTTGTCGACATGTGAAAAAGACGAAATGTCATTTTGCCGAATGTTACTTTGTCGACGTGTGAAAAGGTCGAAATGCCTTTTTGCCGAAATGTCATTTTGTCGACATGTGAAAAGGTCGAAATGCCTTTTTTGCCGAGCACATCCTGTTCCACTGCCCCTCCCTTGCTGCTGTGGTTTTGCACCATCCACCAGGGCAGGAACGTAGCCAAGGAGGGGGGGGGGGGGGGGGCAGGTGCGGACGCACCACCCTGGAGGCCAGGGGGGCCCTTTTCGGCGGCGGAGGGCCCTTTTCGGCGCGCTGCGCGCGACGAAAAGGACCGACGAGACCGCGCGAAGCGCGGTATCATGGGCTCTTTACCAAGCGAAGCGTGGTCTTTAGAGAGTTTAGAACACTTCAGAAGCTCTGTAGAGCCACCAGGACCCTCTCTGATAGACCAGAGGGCCCCTTGTACGTTCAAAAGAGCCCTGTGGATGTCAGAGGGGCCCCTGGCCAGACCGAAAGGGCCCCTGAGCGGGTCCGAGGGCCCCCTGAACACGTCGAATGGGCCCCTAGCCAGCACAGAGGGGCCCCTGACCAGGTCGAGAGGCCCCTGAGCCTGTCGGCCGGGTGACAAAGCGGCCAGCACAGTCCCTTGCCAGGTTATAAGGGCTACTGAGCAGGTTGGAGGGCCCTGGGACAGACCCCAGAGGGTCCCTGGGAAGTTCAAAGTGCCCCTGTGCAGGTCAGAGGAGCCCCTGACCAGACCGAAAGGGCACCTGGACGGGTAAGAAGGGCTCCGGAACATGCCGAGTTGGCCCCTAGCCAGCACAGAGGGGCCCAGGGGAGGTAGGAGCGCCCCCTGAGAATGTTGGCAGGGCAACAAAGCAGCCAGCGCAGTCCGACCAGAAGAGTCGCTGGGCAGATAGGAGGGGCTCCTGGGCAAGTCAGAGGGGCCCCTGGCTAGACCGAAACGGTCCCTGGTCCGGTCGGAAGGGCCCTTGAACATGCCGGATGAGTTCCTAGCCAGACTGTAGGGCCCCTCGCCAGGTCGGAGGGGCCCCTGATCATGTCGGCAGGGCGACAAAGCAGCCAGTGCAGTCCCTGGTCAGGTCGGAAGAACCACTGAACAGGCCGAATGAACCCATTGACACACAAGAGGGGCTTCTTGGAAGGTCAGAGGAGTCCCTGGTCAGACTGGAAGGGCCTCAAATCACATAGAGATCCCAGATGAAGATTAAATACAAAGAGGACTTACTCCACAAGAAAAATATTTAAATCGGAGCTTTCGGGTATATTGTAACACCCTTCGCCAGCGATTAAGAGGCATTCGGTAACAGGTCATTGCTCGTCTTTAAGATGAGCAATGACATGTTACCGAATGCCTCTTAATCGCTAACGAAGGATGTTACAATATACCCGCAAGCTCCGATTTGAATTTGATTGTAGAGTAAGCCCTCTTTGTAGTTAATATATATCACCCACTCCACATCATGTCTTTTCGCGGATCCCAGATGAGTCCCTGAACAGGTCAGAAGGGCGTTGAAAAGGTCGGAGGGCCCCTACATGATCTGAAGGGATCCTGGGCCTTTCAACAGTAAGAATGCAGTTGTCCAGGGAATACAACTAAAAAAATTGCGCCGCTCCGCGGCGCAATTTATCTACAAATTCAATTATATTCGGTTTAGAAGAGAGAAAAAAACGGTCCGTTTCTCAGCGCATTTATGTGTTATGTTGCTACTTTCCTATATAATTGGGTAAAATATTTAACTTTAAAAAAAAATTAACGCACTTTTAAACGCACAATAACATTGTTACAGGTCCGCACCATAATCAATGTGACGAATTGATGAGAATGCATATCTATGGCATAAGACTCAATTTGTTTGCGCAATTTGTTTAAGGGTTCCAGGTTTTGAGCTTTAAAAAATATTCCAAGTTGGTATAGCTGATTCCAAATTGGTGTCGCTTGTTCGAAAGTTGATATGACAGTTTGCTAACTCGAGGAGTGGGGACGACAAGATATACATGAGATGCAGCGCCGGAGTGCGTCTGAGTTGCAAAGGGCGTGGCGTGTATGCTCGCAGGGGTCTTTGTGGAGAGCAGGGGACACAATCACGCCCCCAGCAGGGCTGCAGTGGAGCAGTCTGCCGCACGCGCGGAAATGAAGGAGCGCGCCGAGACGAAGGCTGAAAGCGTCAAGCGCACAAACAATATTGACAAATGACAATGGCTGCGCATGACACCAAAGGCATTCGGCATTCGAGAAAAATAAATTTCGAACATTTCACATGTCGATAAAATGACATTCGGCAAAAAGGCATTTCGACTTTTTCACATGTCGACAAAATAACATTTCGGCAAAAAAGCATTTCGACCTTTTCACACGTCGACAAAGTAACATTCGGCAAAATGACATTTCGGCTTTTTCACATGTCGACAAAATGACATTTCGGCAAAAAGACATTTCGACTTTTTCACATTTCGGCAAAATCACATTTCGGCAAAAAGACATTTCGATCTTTTCACATGTCGGCAAGATAACATTCGGCAAAAGGACATTTCGACTTTTTCACATTTCGGCAAAATTCACATTTTGACCTTTTGACATGTCGACAAAAAAACATTTCGACAAAATGACATGTCGGCAAAAAGACATTTCGACAAAAAGGCATTCGCCATTTTGCTTTCGACATATTCACATGTCGTCAAAAAGACATTTCGTCAAAGTGTCCTTCGACAATATGCATTCGCCAAAATGACATTCGGCAAAATGACATTCGCCAATGTGTCCTGTAACCGTGTGTTTAGACCCCCCCCCCCCCCCCCCTCTCCGGTTTTTCGAGGATAGCGAAAAACAGCGGCGCGCAGCGCCGCCGTTTTTGGCACAGCTGTTCGGGCATCAATTGCCCACATTGTGTAAACAAAATACCTCGGGTCATCTCAGGTCATGTCACCAGACCAGTTCACGTGACCCCACCTCCAAAAACAAACTTGTGGTCGTACCACAGTCACAGTTTTTGGATGATCGGTTTTACACTTATAGGATTTAATAAGGTCATACATATCTACAATTCGTGTATCTTGGACTTTGTTATATCAGCGACCTAAGGTCTGGTCAATTTCGTGACGTTCCCATTGGGGAGGTCAATGGGGAAATATTCAAATGCTTCCTATCCCAAAGATACGCAAGACATCAGTGTAATTGCTTCTGGATCACGTTATTATAGGTCATTCTTGATGATCTAGGTGCCATTTTTGTTCAGTGATCCCTACAGGGTCAGCCGAGGTCATCCGAGATCACCAACAGTTGTATGTCAATAACTCCCGATATAATGATGATAGAGAAGTAAAACTGACACCAATGTGTGTGTCTCGTCGAGGCACGTCTTCCCATATGCAACATGACCTACTTGGGTCACCCTTGACCTTGACCTGAGGTCAAATTTTGAAGGTGACCTAACCTGGTCAACGCTAATATGAATCGAAGTGTTTGACGAGAGAAACACGCTGGCATCAAACGTATTGCTTTGTCGTTATTAGATAAAAAGCTATTCGTGAAAAACTGTTTTGTAAAAAATAGCCTTTTTGACATTTGATGAGCTCTGGAGCCTAAATTATTGACCTGAGTTAAAATCTGAAGACACCTCGGCGATTTAATTTTTCAAGAGCTTTCCATTGCTTGTTCCTAGCTATCATGGTTCCTGTGATATCTGAGGGCTTCTGGAGCGAAGTCCTAAAACTGGAAAATTTTACCTTTGATGACCTCTGGTGACCTGAATATTGACTTGAGTAAAACAATATCTGAAGTACTTTCGAATGTGCTTGTCAAGAGCGTTCGAACACCTTTTTCCGCGTTTTTCTAGCCCTTTTAATTTTAGAGTTAGAGGGGGTGTCTAAACACACACCCCCCCCCCCCCCCCGGCACGGCGAAGGTGGCGCCGAGCACCGGCACGGCGCGGGTTAACCATGGCTTCGTGTGCTAGTGCAGCCATTCGGCAACTTGCGGAAAGAGACATCAGACAAATGCGTTGCCAGATTGCCAGAGTTGCCAGATTGCCAGAGTCGACGCAAAATGATGTTCTCAAACTTCGTCCACATAGCAGGTACGTTACAGTCTGTACAAGATACAGTATCATGTTGCAGCTCCCTGTGTATGGAAATATAATCACTCAATGATATAGGACCACACAAATGCATAAATAGTCACAAAGTGAGGAATGATTCAAAGTATTCGTTTAAAATATAATGAGTTTGTGCACACCTGAGAACAGTTACCCATGACTGGGACACAATAACCATGCTGTATCAAGGCCAGGGGCGGCGCCACCGGGGGGCAGAGGAGCAGCTGCCCCCCCCCCCCCCTTGGCGTCAGCCAGGGAGCAAACGTATCTCCCCCAGAATTTAACGGAGGCCTCATTCTCAAAAAGGTGCCCCCTGCCACAACTGGCCAAAACAACCGAAATTATGTGGTCCTGGTCAAGTTTCCTGCATGAGGAAAGCCTGCATAAGGCCACTGTAGGCCCCCGGTACTAGACAGTAGCCCCCCCCCCCCCCCCAGTACCAGACAGGAGGCCCCGGTGCCCTCCTATCATCGGTACTAGACAGGAACCCCTGGTACTAGACAGGAAGCCCCCCGTACAAAACAGGAGGCCTACGGTACTGAACAGGAGGCCCCGGTACTAGACTGGGGGACGAGGCCCCCCTGCGACTTTGTCCCCTCCCCAGGTAAAATCTGGTGGCGCCGCCCCTGATCAAGGCACGAAACTAAGGCCCTTCAAAGGATAAATTTTGGCTTCCATAGCGTCCGATGTCCTTCCCCAGACCCACATCCATTCAACAGGCAAACAGGTTCACATTGCAACCCTTTATGAATAATAAACGTAATCTATACACTCATAAACCTCGATTTTGCTGTTTTGACCTGACGTTGATCTGTCATATGCTATTTTAAATTGAGCCTCTTATGAACGCTTTATATGTGTCTTTTTGGGAGTTTTTGACTATACCACCTTTTGTGTCTAAACAAAATGGTTCGAAACATGACCAGGGAGGAGCAATAGCTGCCCTCTCCGGTCAAAACGGGTCGTTTAATAGGCCAGGCTTTTTACGCTTTCTCTTTCCTGCTTCGCTATCATAAAATACATACAGGATCACGTGGGCATATCTTATTGGTCATTTATTGGCGATTAAACTTCCGTAAAAAAACCAGGTGCACTGTATAACACTGCGCATTTTCCAAAACATGCCCAGTTATATGTGCAATATGGATCTTATTCAAAGAGATTAACTTGTCGTTTCTAAAAATGCCCACGAAAGTGCTATGAGTGGTTCATCGTCAAACATATACTTTTCAGGAAGTCATCACAAGCTTCCAGGCATTTTTTGAAGCGAAGTTCATAACAAAGTTTGATTGCGACGCGACTTGATCTGGACATAGGGCCTCACTGCTTCCAGCTCAATTTCAGCTACATGCCGCATAGCATGCACGCACTCGAACTGCCGGTCTGCAGCGCAGTGCTATCGATGTCGCAGGAACTGCCGGTCTGCTGTGCTGCCGATGTCGCAGTCCTGACACCACCGCTCGGAGCAGAGGACTGCCATGTCATGACGCAGCTACCTCCCACGCAGCTCACCGTGCTACAGGACACGGCACAGCTCACCGTTACCCAGGACATGGCACAGCTCACCGCTACCCAGGACATGGCACAGCTCACCGTTACACAGGACATGGCACAGCTCACCGTTACACAGGACATGGCACAGCTCACCGCTACCCAGGACATGGCACAGCTCACCGTGCTACAGGACACGGCACAGCTCACCGTTACCCAGGACATGGCACAGCTCACCGCTACCCAGGACATGGCACAGCTCACCGTTACACAGGACATGGCACAGCTAACCGTGATACAAGACATGACACAGCTCACCGTTACACAGGATATGGCACAGCTCACCGTTACCCAGGACATGGCACAGCTCACCGTTACCCAGGACATGGCACAGCTCACCGTGATACAGGACATGGCACAGCTAACCGTGATACAAGACATGACACAGCTCACCGTTACCCAGGACATGGCACAGCTCACCGTTACACAGGACATGCCACAGCTCACCGTTACACAGGACATGGCACAGCTAACCGTGATACAAGACATGATACAGCTCACCGTTACACAGGATATGGCACAGCTCACCGTTACCCAGGACATGGCACAGCTCACCGTTACCCAGGACATGGCACAGCTCACCGTGATACAGGACATGGCACAGCTCACCGTTACCCAGGACATGGCACAGCTCACCGTGATACAGGACATGGCACAACTCACCGTTACCCAGGACACAGCACAGCTCACCGTTACCCAGGGCATGGCACAGCTCACCGTTACACAGGACACGGCACAGCTCACCGTTACCCAGGACACGGCACAGCTCACCGTGATACAGGACACGGCACAGCTCACCGTTACCCAGGACATGGCACAGCTCACCGTGATACAGGACATGGCACAGCTCACCGTTACCCAGGACACGGCAGAGCTCACCGTGATACAGGACACGGCACAGCTCACCGTGATACAGGACACGGCACAGCTCACCGTTACCCAGGACATGGCACAGCTCACCGTTACACAGGACACGGCACAGCTCACCGTGATACAGGACATGACACAGCTCACCGTGATACAGGACATGACACAGATCACCGTGATACGGGACACGGCACAGCTTACCGTTACCCAGGATATGGCACAACTCACCGTGCACAGGACATGGCACAGCTCACCGTGATACAGGACATGGCACAGCTCACCGTGATACAGGACACGGCACAGCTCACCGTTACACAGGACATGACACAGCTCACCATTACCCAGAACACGGCACAGCTCACCGTTACACAGGACATGACACAGCTCACCGTGATACAGGACATGGCACAGCTCACCGTGATACAGGACATGACACAGCTCACCGTTACACAGGACACGGCACAGCTCACCGTGATACAGGACATGGCACAGCTCACCGTTACACAGGGCATGGCACAGCTCACCGTTACACATGACATGGCACAGCTCACCGTTACACAGGACACGGCACAGCTCACCGTTACCCATGACATGGCACAGCTCACCGTTACCCAGGACAGGGCACAACTCACCGTTACCCAGGACACGGCACAGCTCACCGTTACCCAGGACATGGCACAGCTCACCGTTACACAGGACATGGCACAGCTCACCGTGATACAGGACATGGCACAGCTCACCGTTACCCAGGACATGGCACAGCTCACCGTGATACAGGACATGGCACAGCTCACCGTTACCCAGGACACGGCACAGCTCACCGTTACCCAGGACATGGCACAGCTCACCGTTACACAGGACACGGCACAGCTCACCGTTACCCAGGACACGGCACAGCTCACCGTGATACAGGACATGACACAGCTCAACGTTACACAGGATATGGCACAGCTCATAGTTACCCAGGACATGGAACAGCTCACCGTGATACAGGACATGGCACAGCTCATCGTTACCCAGGACATGGCACAGCTCACCGTCACCCAGGACACGGCACAACTCACCGTTACACAGGGCATGGCACAGCTCACCGTTACCCAGGACATGGCACAGCTCACCGTTACCCAAGACATGGCACAGCTCACCGTTACCCAGGACATGGCACAGCTTACCGTTACACAGGGCATGGCACAGCTCACCGTTACACGGGATATGGCACAGCTCACCGTTACACCGGACATGGCACAGCTCACCGTTACCCAGGAAATTGCACAGCTTACCGTTACACAGGACACGCCACAGCTCACCGTGATACAGGACATGACACAGCTCACCGTGATACAGGACATGGCACAGCTCACCGTTACCCAGGACAAGTCACAGCCGCCGCTCACGAGCTACCTCCCGCGCAGCTCACCGTTACCCAGGACATGGCACAGCTCACCGTTACCCAGGACATGGCACAGCCGCCGCTCACGAGCTACCTCCCGCGCAGCTCACTGTTACCCATGGCACAGCTCACCGTTACACAGGACATGACACAGCTCACCGTTACACAGGACACGGCACAGCCCACCGTTAACCAGGACATGGCACAGCTCATAGTTACACAGGACATGGCACAGCTCACCGTGATACAGGACACGGCACAGCTCACCGTTACACAGGACATGGCACAGCTCACCGTTACACAGGACATGGCACAGCTCACCGTGATACAGGACACGGTACAGCTCACCGTGATACAGGACATGGAACAGCTCACCGTGATACAGGACATAGCACAACTCACCGTTACCCAGGACATGGCACAGCTCACCGATACCCAGGACATGGCACAGCTCACGGTGATACAGGAGATGGCACAGCTCACCGTTACCCAGGACACGGCACAGCTCACCGTTACCCAGGACATGGCACAGCTCACCGTTACACAGGACACGGTACAGCTCACCGTGCTACAGGACACGGCACAGCTCACCGTTACCCAGGACATGGCACAGCTCACCGCTACCCAGGACATGGCACAGCTCACCGTTACACAGGACATGGCACAGCTAACCGTGATACAAGACATGACACAGCTCACCGTTACACAGGATATGGCACAGCTCACCGTTACCCAGGACATGGCACAGCTCACCGTTACCCAGGGCATGGCACAGCTCACCGTGATACAGGACATGGCACAGCTAACCGTGATACAAGACATGACACAGCTCACCGTTACCCAGGACATGGCACAGCTCACCGTTACACAGGACATGCCACAGCTCACCGTTACACAGGACATGGCACAGCTAACCGTGATACAAGACATGACACAGCTCACCGTTACACAGGATATGGCACAGCTCACCGTTACCCAGGACATGGCACAGCTCACCGTTACCCAGGACATGGCACAGCTCACCGTGATACAGGACATGGCACAGCTCACCGTTACCCAGGACATGGCACAGCTCACCGTGATACAGGACATGGCACAACTCACCGTTACCCAGGACACAGCACAGCTCACCGTTGCCCAGGGCATGGCACAGCTCACCGTTACACAGGACACGGCACAGCTCACCGTTACCCAGGACACGGCACAGCTCACCGTGATACAGGACACGGCACAGCTCACCGTTACCCAGGACATGGCACAGCTCACCGTGATACAGGACATGGCACAGCTCACCGTTACCCAGGACACGGCAGAGCTCACCGTGATACAGGACACGGCACAGCTCACCGTGATACAGGACACGGCACAGCTCACCGTTACCCAGGACATGGCACAGCTCACCGTTACACAGGACACGGCACAGCTCACCGTGATACAGGACATGACACAGCTCACCGTGATACAGGACATGACACAGATCACCGTGATACGGGACACGGCACAGCTTACCGTTACCCAGGATATGGCACAACTCACCGTGCACAGGACATGGCACAGCTCACCGTGATACAGGACATGGCACAGCTCACCGTGATACAGGACACGGCACAGCTCACCGTTACACAGGACATGACACAGCTCACCATTACCCAGAACACGGCACAGCTCACCGTTACACAGGACATGACACAGCTCACCGTGATACAGGACATGGCACAGCTCACCGTGATACAGGACATGACACAGCTCACCGTTACACAGGACACGGCACAGCTCACCGTGATACAGGACATGGCACAGCTCACCGTTACACAGGGCATGGCACAGCTCACCGTTACACATGACATGGCACAGCTCACCGTTACCCAGGACACGGCACAGCTCACCGTTACCCATGACATGGCACAGCTCACCGTTACCCAGGACACGGCACAACTCACCGTTACCCAGGACACGGCACAGCTCACCGTTACCCAGGACATGGCACAGCTTACCGTTACACAGGACATGGCACAGCTCACCGTGATACAGGACATGGCACAGCTCACCGTTACCCAGGACATGGCACAGCTAACCGTGATACAGGACATGACACAGCTCACCGTTACACAGGATATGGCACAGCTCACCGTTACCCAGGACATGGCACAGCTCACCGTTACCCAGGACATGGCACAGCTCACCGTGATACAGGACATGGCACAGCTAACCGTGATACAAGACATGACACAGCTCACCGTTACCCAGGACATGGCACAGCTCACCGTTACACAGGACATGCCACAGCTCACCGTTACACAGGACATGGCACAGCTAACCGTGATACAAGACATGACACAGCTCACCGTTACACAGGATATGGCACAGCTCACCGTTACCCAGGACATGGCACAGCTCACCGTTACCCAGGACATGGCACAGCTCACCGTGATACAGGACATGGCACAGCTCACCGTTACCCAGGACATGGCACAGCTCACCGTGATACAGGACATGGCACAACTCACCGTTACCCAGGACACAGCACAGCTCACCGTTGCCCAGGGCATGGCACAGCTCACCGTTACACAGGACACGGCACAGCTCACCGTTACCCAGGACACGGCACAGCTCACCGTGATACAGGACACGGCACAGCTCACCGTTACCCAGGACATGGCACAGCTCACCGTGATACAGGACATGGCACAGCTCACCGTTACCCAGGACACGGCAGAGCTCACCGTGATACAGGACACGGCACAGCTCACCGTGATACAGGACACGGCACAGCTCACCGTTACCCAGGACATGGCACAGCTCACCGTTACACAGGACACGGCACAGCTCACCGTGATACAGGACATGACACAGCTCACCGTGATACAGGACATGACACAGATCACCGTGATACGGGACACGGCACAGCTTACCGTTACCCAGGATATGGCACAACTCACCGTGCACAGGACATGGCACAGCTCACCGTGATACAGGACATGGCACAGCTCACCGTGATACAGGACACGGCACAGCTCACCGTTACACAGGACATGACACAGCTCACCATTACCCAGAACACGGCACAGCTCACCGTTACACAGGACATGACACAGCTCACCGTGATACAGGACATGGCACAGCTCACCGTGATACAGGACATGACACAGCTCACCGTTACACAGGACACGGCACAGCTCACCGTGATACAGGACATGGCACAGCTCACCGTTACACAGGGCATGGCACAGCTCACCGTTACACATGACATGGCACAGCTCACCGTTACCCAGGACACGGCACAGCTCACCGTTACCCATGACATGGCACAACTCACCGTTACCCAGGACACGGCACAACTCACCGTTACCCAGGACACGGCACAGCTCACCGTTACCCAGGACATGGCACAGCTCACCGTTACACAGGACATGGCACAGCTCACCGTGATACAGGACATGGCACAGCTCACCGTTACCCAGGACATGGCACAGCTCACCGTGATACAGGACATGGCACAGCTCACCGTTACCCAGGACACGGCACAGCTCACCGTTACCCAGGACATGGCACAGCTCACCGTTACACAGGACACGGCACAGCTCACCGTTACCCAGGACACGGCACAGCTCACCGTGATACAGGACATGACACAGCTCAACGTTACACAGGATATGGCACAGCTCACCGTTACCCAGGACATGGAACAGCTCACCGTGATACAGGACATGGCACAGCTCATCGTTACCCAGGACATGGCACAGCTCACCGTCACCCAGGACACGGCACAACTCACCGTTACACAGGGCATGGCACAGCTCACCGTTACCCAGGACATGGCACAGCTCACCGTTACCCAGGACATGGCACAGCTCACCGTTACCCAGGACATGGCACAGCTTACCGTTACACAGGGCATGGCACAGCTCACCGTTACACGGGATATGGCACAGCTCACCGTTACACCGGACATGGCACAGCTCACCGTTACCCAGGAAATTGCACAGCTTACCGTTACACAGGACACGCCACAGCTCACCGTGATACAGGACATGACACAGCTCACCGTGATACAGGACATGGCACAGCTCACCGTTACCCAGGACAAGTCACAGCCGCCGCTCACGAGCTACCTCCCGCGCAGCTCACCGTTACCCAGGACATGGCACAGCTCACCGGTACCCAGGACATGGCACAGCCGCCGCTCACGAGCTACCTCCCGCGCAGCTCACTGTTACCCATGGCACAGCTCACCGTTACACAGGACATGACACAGCTCACCGTTACACAGGACACGGCACAGCCCACCGTTAACCAGGACATGGCACAGCTCATCGTTACACAGGACATGGCACAGCTCACCGTGATACAGGACACGGCACAGCTCACCGTTACACAGGACATGGCACAGCTCACCGTTACACAGGACATGGCACAGCTCACCGTGATACAGGACACGGTACAGCTCACCGTGATACAGGACATGGAACAGCTCACCGTGATACAGGACATAGCACAACTCACCGTTACCCAGGACATGGCACAGCTCACCGATACCCAGGACATGGCACAGCTCACGGTGATACAGGAGATGGCACAGCTCACCGTTACCCAGGACACGGCACAGCTCACCGTTACCCAGGACATGGCACAGCTCACCGTTACACAGGACACGGTACAGCTCACCGTGCTACAGGACACGGCACAGCTCACCGTTACCCAGGACATGGCACAGCTCACCGCTACCCAGGACATGGCACAGCTCACCGTTACACAGGACATGGCACAGCTAACCGTGATACAAGACATGACACAGCTCACCGCTACACAGGATATGGCACAGCTCACCGTTACCCAGGACATGGCACAGCTCACCGTTACCCAGGACATGGCACAGCTCACCGTGATACAGGACATGGCACAGCTAACCGTGATACAAGACATGACACAGCTCACCGTTACCCAGGACATGGCACAGCTCACCGTTACACAGGACATGCCACAGCTCACCGTTACACAGGACATGGCACAGCTAACCGTGATACAAGACATGATACAGCTCACCGTTACACAGGATATGGCACAGCTCACCGTTACCCAGGACATGGCACAGCTCACCGTTACCCAGGACATGGCACAGCTCACCGTGATACAGGACATGGCACAGCTCACCGTTACCCAGGACATGGCACAGCTCACCGTGATACAGGACATGGCACAACTCACCGTTACCCAGGACACAGCACAGCTCACCGTTACCCAGGGCATGGCACAGCTCACCGTTACACAGGACACGGCACAGCTCACCGTTACCCAGGACACGGCACAGCTCACCGTGATACAGGACACGGCACAGCTCACCGTTACCCAGGACATGGCACAGCTCACCGTGATACAGGACATGGCACAGCTCACCGTTACCCAGGACACGGCAGAGCTCACCGTGATACAGGACACGGCACAGCTCACCGTGATACAGGACACGGCACAGCTCACCGTTACCCAGGACATGGCACAGCTCACCGTTACACAGGACACGGCACAGCTCACCGTGATACAGGACATGACACAGCTCACCGTGATACAGGACATGACACAGATCACCGTGATACGGGACACGGCACAGCTTACCGTTACCCAGGATATGGCACAACTCACCGTGCACAGGACATGGCACAGCTCACCGTGATACAGGACATGGCACAGCTCACCGTGATACAGGACACGGCACAGCTCACCGTTACACAGGACATGACACAGCTCACCATTACCCAGAACACGGCACAGCTCACCGTTACACAGGACATGACACAGCTCACCGTGATACAGGACATGGCACAGCTCACCGTGATACAGGACATGACACAGCTCACCGTTACACAGGACACGGCACAGCTCACCGTGATACAGGACATGGCACAGCTCACCGTTACACAGGGCATGGCACAGCTCACCGTTACACATGACATGGCACAGCTCACCGTTACACAGGACACGGCACAGCTCACCGTTACCCATGACATGGCACAGCTCACCGTTACCCAGGACAGGGCACAACTCACCGTTACCCAGGACACGGCACAGCTCACCGTTACCCAGGACATGGCACAGCTCACCGTTACACAGGACATGGCACAGCTCACCGTGATACAGGACATGGCACAGCTCACCGTTACCCAGGACATGGCACAGCTCACCGTGATACAGGACATGGCACAGCTCACCGTTACCCAGGACACGGCACAGCTCACCGTTACCCAGGACATGGCACAGCTCACCGTTACACAGGACACGGCACAGCTCACCGTTACCCAGGACACGGCACAGCTCACCGTGATACAGGACATGACACAGCTCAACGTTACACAGGATATGGCACAGCTCATAGTTACCCAGGACATGGAACAGCTCACCGTGATACAGGACATGGCACAGCTCATCGTTACCCAGGACATGGCACAGCTCACCGTCACCCAGGACACGGCACAACTCACCGTTACACAGGGCATGGCACAGCTCACCGTTACCCAGGACATGGCACAGCTCACCGTTACCCAAGACATGGCACAGCTCACCGTTACCCAGGACATGGCACAGCTTACCGTTACACAGGGCATGGCACAGCTCACCGTTACACGGGATATGGCACAGCTCACCGTTACACCGGACATGGCACAGCTCACCGTTACCCAGGAAATTGCACAGCTTACCGTTACACAGGACACGCCACAGCTCACCGTGATACAGGACATGACACAGCTCACCGTGATACAGGACATGGCACAGCTCACCGTTACCCAGGACAAGTCACAGCCGCCGCTCACGAGCTACCTCCCGCGCAGCTCACCGTTACCCAGGACATGGCACAGCTCACCGTTACCCAGGACATGGCACAGCCGCCGCTCACGAGCTACCTCCCGCGCAGCTCACTGTTACCCATGGCACAGCTCACCGTTACACAGGACATGACACAGCTCACCGTTACACAGGACACGGCACAGCCCACCGTTAACCAGGACATGGCACAGCTCATAGTTACACAGGACATGGCACAGCTCACCGTGATACAGGACACGGCACAGCTCACCGTTACACAGGACATGGCACAGCTCACCGTTACACAGGACATGGCACAGCTCACCGTGATACAGGACACGGTACAGCTCACCGTGATACAGGACATGGAACAGCTCACCGTGATACAGGACATAGCACAACTCACCGTTACCCAGGACATGGCACAGCTCACCGATACCCAGGACATGGCACAGCTCACGGTGATACAGGAGATGGCACAGCTCACCGTTACCCAGGACACGGCACAGCTCACCGTTACCCAGGACATGGCACAGCTCACCGTTACACAGGACACGGTACAGCTCACCGTGCTACAGGACACGGCACAGCTCACCGTTACCCAGGACATGGCACAGCTCACCGCTACCCAGGACATGGCACAGCTCACCGTTACACAGGACATGGCACAGCTAACCGTGATACAAGACATGACACAGCTCACCGTTACACAGGATATGGCACAGCTCACCGTTACCCAGGACATGGCACAGCTCACCGTTACCCAGGGCATGGCACAGCTCACCGTGATACAGGACATGGCACAGCTAACCGTGATACAAGACATGACACAGCTCACCGTTACCCAGGACATGGCACAGCTCACCGTTACACAGGACATGCCACAGCTCACCGTTACACAGGACATGGCACAGCTAACCGTGATACAAGACATGACACAGCTCACCGTTACACAGGATATGGCACAGCTCACCGTTACCCAGGACATGGCACAGCTCACCGTTACCCAGGACATGGCACAGCTCACCGTGATACAGGACATGGCACAGCTCACCGTTACCCAGGACATGGCACAGCTCACCGTGATACAGGACATGGCACAACTCACCGTTACCCAGGACACAGCACAGCTCACCGTTGCCCAGGGCATGGCACAGCTCACCGTTACACAGGACACGGCACAGCTCACCGTTACCCAGGACACGGCACAGCTCACCGTGATACAGGACACGGCACAGCTCACCGTTACCCAGGACATGGCACAGCTCACCGTGATACAGGACATGGCACAGCTCACCGTTACCCAGGACACGGCAGAGCTCACCGTGATACAGGACACGGCACAGCTCACCGTGATACAGGACACGGCACAGCTCACCGTTACCCAGGACATGGCACAGCTCACCGTTACACAGGACACGGCACAGCTCACCGTGATACAGGACATGACACAGCTCACCGTGATACAGGACATGACACAGATCACCGTGATACGGGACACGGCACAGCTTACCGTTACCCAGGATATGGCACAACTCACCGTGCACAGGACATGGCACAGCTCACCGTGATACAGGACATGGCACAGCTCACCGTGATACAGGACACGGCACAGCTCACCGTTACACAGGACATGACACAGCTCACCATTACCCAGAACACGGCACAGCTCACCGTTACACAGGACATGACACAGCTCACCGTGATACAGGACATGGCACAGCTCACCGTGATACAGGACATGACACAGCTCACCGTTACACAGGACACGGCACAGCTCACCGTGATACAGGACATGGCACAGCTCACCGTTACACAGGGCATGGCACAGCTCACCGTTACACATGACATGGCACAGCTCACCGTTACCCAGGACACGGCACAGCTCACCGTTACCCATGACATGGCACAGCTCACCGTTACCCAGGACACGGCACAACTCACCGTTACCCAGGACACGGCACAGCTCACCGTTACCCAGGACATGGCACAGCTTACCGTTACACAGGACATGGCACAGCTCACCGTGATACAGGACATGGCACAGCTCACCGTTACCCAGGACATGGCACAGCTAACCGTGATACAGGACATGACACAGCTCACCGTTACACAGGATATGGCACAGCTCACCGTTACCCAGGACATGGCACAGCTCACCGTTACCCAGGACATGGCACAGCTCACCGTGATACAGGACATGGCACAGCTAACCGTGATACAAGACATGACACAGCTCACCGTTACCCAGGACATGGCACAGCTCACCGTTACACAGGACATGCCACAGCTCACCGTTACACAGGACATGGCACAGCTAACCGTGATACAAGACATGACACAGCTCACCGTTACACAGGATATGGCACAGCTCACCGTTACCCAGGACATGGCACAGCTCACCGTTACCCAGGACATGGCACAGCTCACCGTGATACAGGACATGGCACAGCTCACCGTTACCCAGGACATGGCACAGCTCACCGTGATACAGGACATGGCACAACTCACCGTTACCCAGGACACAGCACAGCTCACCGTTGCCCAGGGCATGGCACAGCTCACCGTTACACAGGACACGGCACAGCTCACCGTTACCCAGGACACGGCACAGCTCACCGTGATACAGGACACGGCACAGCTCACCGTTACCCAGGACATGGCACAGCTCACCGTGATACAGGACATGGCACAGCTCACCGTTACCCAGGACACGGCAGAGCTCACCGTGATACAGGACACGGCACAGCTCACCGTGATACAGGACACGGCACAGCTCACCGTTACCCAGGACATGGCACAGCTCACCGTTACACAGGACACGGCACAGCTCACCGTGATACAGGACATGACACAGCTCACCGTGATACAGGACATGACACAGATCACCGTGATACGGGACACGGCACAGCTTACCGTTACCCAGGATATGGCACAACTCACCGTGCACAGGACATGGCACAGCTCACCGTGATACAGGACATGGCACAGCTCACCGTGATACAGGACACGGCACAGCTCACCGTTACACAGGACATGACACAGCTCACCATTACCCAGAACACGGCACAGCTCACCGTTACACAGGACATGACACAGCTCACCGTGATACAGGACATGGCACAGCTCACCGTGATACAGGACATGACACAGCTCACCGTTACACAGGACACGGCACAGCTCACCGTGATACAGGACATGGCACAGCTCACCGTTACACAGGGCATGGCACAGCTCACCGTTACACATGACATGGCACAGCTCACCGTTACCCAGGACACGGCACAGCTCACCGTTACCCATGACATGGCACAACTCACCGTTACCCAGGACACGGCACAACTCACCGTTACCCAGGACACGGCACAGCTCACCGTTACCCAGGACATGGCACAGCTCACCGTTACACAGGACATGGCACAGCTCACCGTGATACAGGACATGGCACAGCTCACCGTTACCCAGGACATGGCACAGCTCACCGTGATACAGGACATGGCACAGCTCACCGTTACCCAGGACACGGCACAGCTCACCGTTACCCAGGACATGGCACAGCTCACCGTTACACAGGACACGGCACAGCTCACCGTTACCCAGGACACGGCACAGCTCACCGTGATACAGGACATGACACAGCTCAACGTTACACAGGATATGGCACAGCTCACCGTTACCCAGGACATGGAACAGCTCACCGTGATACAGGACATGGCACAGCTCATCGTTACCCAGGACATGGCACAGCTCACCGTCACCCAGGACACGGCACAACTCACCGTTACACAGGGCATGGCACAGCTCACCGTTACCCAGGACATGGCACAGCTCACCGTTACCCAGGACATGGCACAGCTCACCGTTACCCAGGACATGGCACAGCTTACCGTTACACAGGGCATGGCACAGCTCACCGTTACACGGGATATGGCACAGCTCACCGTTACACCGGACATGGCACAGCTCACCGTTACCCAGGAAATTGCACAGCTTACCGTTACACAGGACACGCCACAGCTCACCGTGATACAGGACATGACACAGCTCACCGTGATACAGGACATGGCACAGCTCACCGTTACCCAGGACAAGTCACAGCCGCCGCTCACGAGCTACCTCCCGCGCAGCTCACCGTTACCCAGGACATGGCACAGCTCACCGGTACCCAGGACATGGCACAGCCGCCGCTCACGAGCTACCTCCCGCGCAGCTCACTGTTACCCATGGCACAGCTCACCGTTACACAGGACATGACACAGCTCACCGTTACACAGGACACGGCACAGCCCACCGTTAACCAGGACATGGCACAGCTCATCGTTACACAGGACATGGCACAGCTCACCGTGATACAGGACACGGCACAGCTCACCGTTACACAGGACATGGCACAGCTCACCGTTACACAGGACATGGCACAGCTCACCGTGATACAGGACACGGTACAGCTCACCGTGATACAGGACATGGAACAGCTCACCGTGATACAGGACATAGCACAACTCACCGTTACCCAGGACATGGCACAGCTCACCGATACCCAGGACATGGCACAGCTCACGGTGATACAGGAGATGGCACAGCTCACCGTTACCCAGGACACGGCACAGCTCACCGTTACCCAGGACATGGCACAGCTCACCGTTACACAGGACACGGTACAGCTCACCGTGCTACAGGACACGGCACAGCTCACCGTTACCCAGGACATGGCACAGCTCACCGCTACCCAGGACATGGCACAGCTCACCGTTACACAGGACATGGCACAGCTAACCGTGATACAAGACATGACACAGCTCACCGCTACACAGGATATGGCACAGCTCACCGTTACCCAGGACATGGCACAGCTCACCGTTACCCAGGACATGGCACAGCTCACCGTGATACAGGACATGGCACAGCTAACCGTGATACAAGACATGACACAGCTCACCGTTACCCAGGACATGGCACAGCTCACCGTTACACAGGACATGCCACAGCTCACCGTTACACAGGACATGGCACAGCTAACCGTGATACAAGACATGACACAGCTCACCGTTACACAGGATATGGCACAGCTCACCGTTACCCAGGACATGGCACAGCTCACCGTTACCCAGGACATGGCACAGCTCACCGTGATACAGGACATGGCACAGCTCACCGTTACCCAGGACATGGCACAGCTCACCGTGATACAGGACATGGCACAACTCACCGTTACCCAGGACACAGCACAGCTCACCGTTGCCCAGGGCATGGCACAGCTCACCGTTACACAGGACACGGCACAGCTCACCGTTACCCAGGACACGCCACAGCTCACCGTGATACAGGACACGGCACAGCTCACCGTTACCCAGGACATGGCACAGCTCACCGTGATACAGGACATGGCACAGCTCACCGTTACCCAGGACACGGCAGAGCTCACCGTGATACAGGACACGGCACAGCTCACCGTGATACAGGACACGGCACAGCTCACCGTTACCCAGGACATGGCACAGCTCACCGTTACACAGGACACGGCACAGCTCACCGTGATACAGGACATGACACAGCTCACCGTGATACAGGACATGACACAGATCACCGTGATACGGGACACGGCACAGCTTACCGTTACCCAGGATATGGCACAACTCACCGTGCACAGGACATGGCACAGCTCACCGTGATACAGGACATGGCACAGCTCACCGTGATACAGGACACGGCACAGCTCACCGTTACACAGGACATGACACAGCTCACCATTACCCAGAACACGGCACAGCTCACCGTTACACAGGACATGACACAGCTCACCGTGATACAGGACATGGCACAGCTCACCGTGATACAGGACATGACACAGCTCACCGTTACACAGGACACGGCACAGCTCACCGTGATACAGGACATGGCACAGCTCACCGTTACACAGGGCATGGCACAGCTCACCGTTACACATGACATGGCACAGCTCACCGTTACCCAGGACACGGCACAGCTCACCGTTACCCATGACATGGCACAGCTCACCGTTACCCAGGACACGGCACAACTCACCGTTACCCAGGACACGGCACAGCTCACCGTTACCCAGGACATGGCACAGCTTACCGTTACACAGGACATGGCACAGCTCACCGTGATACAGGACATGGCACAGCTCACCGTTACCCAGGACATGGCACAGCTCACCGTGATACAGGACATGGCACAGCTCACCGTTACCCAGGACACGGCACAGCTCACCGTTACCCAGGACATGGCACAGCTCACCGTTACACAGGACACGGCACAGCTCACCGTTACCCAGGACACGGCACAGCTCACCGTGATACAGGACATGACACAGCTCAACGTTACACAGGATATGGCACAGCTCACCGTTACCCAGGACATGGAACAGCTCACCGTGATACAGGACATGGCACAGCTCATCGTTACCCAGGACATGGCACAGCTCACCGTCACCCAGGACACGGCACAACTCACCGTTACACAGGGCATGGCACAGCTCACCGTTACCCAGGACATGGCACAGCTCACCGTTACCCAGGACATGGCACAGCTCACCGTTACCCAGGACATGGCACAGCTTACCGTTACACAGGGCATGGCACAGCTCACCGTTACACGGGATATGGCACAGCTCACCGTTACACCGGACATGGCACAGCTCACCGTTACCCAGGACATTGCACAGCTTACCGTTACACAGGACACGCCACAGCTCACCGTGATACAGGACATGACACAGCTCACCGTGATACAGGACATGGCACAGCTCACCGTTACCCAGGACAAGTCATAGCCGCCGCTCACGAGCTACCTCCCGCGCAGCTCACCGTTACCCAGGACATGGCACAGCTCACCGTTACCCAGGACATGGCACAGCCGCCGCTCACGAGCTACCTCCCGCGCAGCTCACTGTTACCCATGGCACAGCTCACCGTTACACAGGACATGACACAGCTCACCGTTACACAGGACACGGCACAGCCCACCGTTAACCAGGACATGGCACAGCTCATCGTTACACAGGACATGGCACAGCTCACCGTGATACAGGACACGGCACAGCTCACCGTTACACAGGACATGGCACAGCTCACCGTTACACAGGACATGGCACAGCTCACCGTGATACAGGACACGGTACAGCTCACCGTGATACAGGACATGGAACAGCTCACCGTGATACAGGACATAGCACAACTCACCGTTACCCAGGACATGGCACAGCTCACCGATACCCAGGACATGGCACAGCTCACGGTGATACAGGAGATGGCACAGCTCACCGTTACCCAGGACACGGCACAGCTCACCGTTACCCAGGACATGGCACAGCTCACCGTTACACAGGACACGGTACAGCTCACCGTGATACAGGAAATGGCACAGCTCACCGTTACCCAGGGCATGGCACAGCTCACCGTGATACAGGACATGGCACAGCTCACCGTGATACAGGACACAGCACAGCTCACCGTTACCCAGGACATGGCACAGCTCACCGTTACCCAGAACATGGCACAGCTCACCTGCTACAGGACATGGCACAGCTCACCGTGATACAGGACATGGCACAGCTCACCGTTACCCAGGACATGGCACAGCTCACCGTTACCCAGGACATGTCACAGCTCACCGTTACCCAGGCCATGGCACAGCTCACCGTTACCCAGGACACGACACAACTCACCGTTACACAGGGCATGGCACAGCTCACCGTCACCCAGGGCATGGCACAGCTCACCGTTACCCAGGACATGACACAGCTCACCGTTACCCAGGACATGGCACAGCTCACCGTTACACAGGACATGACACAGCTCACCTTTACACAGGGCATGGCACAGCTCACCGTTACCCAGGACACGGCACATTTCACCGTTACACAGGACATGACACAGCTCACCGTTACACAGGACATGGCACAGCTCGCCGTTACACAGGACATGGCACAGCTCACCGTTACACAGGACATGACACAGCTCACCGTTACACAGGACATGGCACAGCTAACCGTTACCCAGGACACGGCACAGCTCACCGTTACACAGGACATGGCACAGCTCACCGTTACACAGGACATGGCACAGCTCACCGTTACTCAGGACATGACACAGCTCACCGTTTCACAGGACATGGCACAGCTCACCGTTACCCAGGACATAGCACAGCTCACCGTTACACAGGATATAGCACAGCTCACCGTTACCCAGGACATGGCACAGTTCACCGTTACCCAGGACATGCCACAGCTCACCGTGATACAGGACACGGTACAGCTCACCGTGATACAGGACATGGAACAGCTCACCGTGATACATGACATGGCACAACTCACCGTTACCCAGGACATGGCACAGCTCACCGTTACCCAGGACATGTCACAGCTTACCGTGATACAGGATATGGCACAGCTCACCGTTACCCAGGACACGGCACAGCTCACCGTTACCCAGGACATGGCACAGCTCACCGTGATACAGGACATCGCACAGCTCACCGTTACACAGGACATGACACAGCTCACCGTTACACAGGACAGGGTACAGCTCACCGTGATACAGGACATGGCACAGCTCACCGTTACACAGGACATGGTACAGCTCACCGTGATACAGGACATGGCACAGCTCACCGTGATACAGGACACAGCACAGCTCACCGTTACCCAGGACATGGCACAGCTCACCGTTACCCAGGACATGGCACAGCTCACCGTGATACAGGAAATGACACAGCTCACCGTGATACAGGACATGGAACAGCTCACCGTGATACAGGACATGGCACAACTCACCGTTACCCAGGACATGGCACAGCTCACCGTTACCCAGGGCATGGCACAGCTCACCGTTACACAGGACATGACACAGCTCACCGTTACCCAGGACACGGCACAGCTCACCGTTACACAGGACATGGCACAGCTCACCGTTACCCAGGACATGGCACAGCTCACCGTGATACAGGACATGGCACAGCTCACCGTTACCCAGGACACGGCACAGCTCACCGTTACCCAGGACATGGCACAGCTCATCGTTACCCAGGACATGGCACAGCTCACCGTCACCCAGGACACGGCACAACTCACCGTTACACAGGGCATGGCACAGCTCACCGTTACCCAGGACATGGCACAGCTCACCGTTACCCAGGACATGGCACAGCTCACCGTTACCCAGGACATGGCACAGCTTACCGTTACACAGGGCATGGCACAGCTCACCGTTACACGGGATATGGCACAGCTCACCGTTACACCGGACATGGCACAGCTCACCGTTACCCAGGAAATTGCACAGCTTACCGTTACACAGGACACGCCACAGCTCACCGTGATACAGGACATGACACAGCTCACCGTGATACAGGACATGGCACAGCTCACCGTTACCCAGGACAAGTCACAGCCGCCGCTCACGAGCTACCTCCCGCGCAGCTCACCGTTACCCAGGACATGGCACAGCTCACCGTTACCCAGGACATGGCACAGCCGCCGCTCACGAGCTACCTCCCGCGCAGCTCACTGTTACCCATGGCACAGCTCACCGTTACACAGGACATGACACAGCTCACCGTTACACAGGACACGGCACAGCCCACCGTTAACCAGGACATGGCACAGCTCATCGTTACACAGGACATGGCACAGCTCACCGTGATACAGGACACGGCACAGCTCACCGTTACACAGGACATGGCACAGCTCACCGTTACACAGGACATGGCACAGCTCACCGTGATACAGGACACGGTACAGCTCACCGTGATACAGGACATGGAACAGCTCACCGTGATACAGGACATAGCACAACTCACCGTTACCCAGGACATGGCACAGCTCACCGATACCCAGGACATGGCACAGCTCACGGTGATACAGGAGATGGCACAGCTCACCGTTACCCAGGACACGGCACAGCTCACCGTTACCCAGGACATGGCACAGCTCACCGTTACACAGGACACGGTACAGCTCACCGTGCTACAGGACACGGCACAGCTCACCGTTACCCAGGACATGGCACAGCTCACCGCTACCCAGGACATGGCACAGCTCACCGTTACACAGGACATGGCACAGCTAACCGTGATACAAGACATGACACAGCTCACCGTTACACAGGATATGGCACAGCTCACCGTTACCCAGGACATGGCACAGCTCACCGTTACCCAGGGCATGGCACAGCTCACCGTGATACAGGACATGGCACAGCTAACCGTTATACAAGACATGACACAGCTCACCGTTACCCAGGACATGGCACAGCTCACCGTTACACAGGACATGCCACAGCTCACCGTTACACAGGACATGGCACAGCTATCCGTGATACAAGACATGACACAGCTCACCGTTACACAGGATATGGCACAGCTCACCGTTACCCAGGACATGGCACAGCTCACCGTTACCCAGGACATGGCACAGCTCACCGTGATACAGGACATGGCACAGCTCACCGTTACCCAGGACATGGCACAGCTCACCGTGATACAGGACATGGCACAACTCACCGTTACCCAGGACACAGCACAGCTCACCGTTGCCCAGGGCATGGCACAGCTCACCGTTACACAGGACACGGCACAGCTCACCGTTACCCAGGACACGGCACAGCTCACCGTGATACAGGACACGGCACAGCTCACCGTAACCCAGGACATGGCACAGCTCACCGTGATACAGGACATGGCACAGCTCACCGTTACCCAGGACACGGCAGAGCTCACCGTGATACAGGACACGGCACAGCTCACCGTGATACAGGACACGGCACAGCTCACCGTTACCCAGGACATGGCACAGCTCACCGTTACACAGGACACGGCACAGCTCACCGTGATACAGGACATGACACAGCTCACCGTGATACAGGACATGACACAGATCACCGTGATACGGGACACGGCACAGCATACCGTTACCCAGGATATGGCACAACTCACCGTGCACAGGACATGGCACAGCTCACCGTGATACAGGACATGGCACAGCTCACCGTGATACAGGACACGGCACAGCTCACCGTTACACAGGACATGACACAGCTCACCATTACCCAGAACACGGCACAGCTCACCGTTACACAGGACATGACACAGCTCACCGTGATACAGGACATGGCACAGCTCACCGTGATACAGGACATGACACAGCTCACCGTTACACAGGACACGGCACAGCTCACCGTGATACAGGACATGGCACAGCTCACCGTTACACAGGGCATGGCACAGCTCACCGTTACACATGACATGGCACAGCTCACCGTTACCCAGGACACGGCACAGCTCACCGTTACCCATGACATGGCACAGCTCACCGTTACCCAGGACACGGCACAACTCACCGTTACCCAGGACACGGCACAGCTCACCGTTACCCAGGACATGGCACAGCTTACCGTTACACAGGACATGGCACAGCTCACCGTGATACAGGACATGGCACAGCTCACCGTTACCCAGGACATGGCACAGCTAACCGTGATACAGGACATGACACAGCTCACCGTTACACAGGATATGGCACAGCTCACCGTTACCCAGGACATGGCACAGCTCACCGTTACCCAGGACATGGCACAGCTCACCGTGATACAGGACATGGCACAGCTAACCGTGATACAAGACATGACACAGCTCACCGTTACCCAGGACATGGCACAGCTCACCGTTACACAGGACATGCCACAGCTCACCGTTACACAGGACATGGCACAGCTAACCGTGATACAAGACATGATACAGCTCACCGTTACACAGGATATGGCACAGCTCACCGTTACCCAGGACATGGCACAGCTCACCGTTACCCAGGACATGGCACAGCTCACCGTGATACAGGACATGGCACAGCTCACCGTTACCCAGGACATGGCACAGCTCACCGTGATACAGGACATGGCACAACTCACCGTTACCCAGGACACAGCACAGCTCACCGTTACCCAGGGCATGGCACAGCTCACCTTTACACAGGACACGGCACAGCTCACCGTTACCCAGGACACGGCACAGCTCACCGTGATACAGGACACGGCACAGCTCACCGTTACCCAGGACATGGCACAGCTCACCGTGATACAGGACATGGCACAGCTCACCGTTACCCAGGACACGGCAGAGCTCACCGTGATACAGGACACGGCACAGCTCACCGTGATACAGGACACGGCACAGCTCACCGTTACCCAGGACATGGCACAGCTCACCGTTACACAGGACACGGCACAGCTCACCGTGATACAGGACATGACACAGCTCACCGTGATACAGGACATGACACAGATCACCGTGATACGGGACACGGCACAGCTTACCGTTACCCAGGATATGGCACAACTCACCGTGCACAGGACATGGCACAGCTCACCGTGATACAGGACATGGCACAGCTCACCGTGATACAGGACACGGCACAGCTCACCGTTACACAGGACATGACACAGCTCACCATTACCCAGAACACGGCACAGCTCACCGTTACACAGGACATGACACAGCTCACCGTGATACAGGACATGGCACAGCTCACCGTGATACAGGACATGACACAGCTCACCGTTACACAGGACACGGCACAGCTCACCGTGATACAGGACATGGCACAGCTCACCGTTACACAGGGCATGGCACAGCTCACCGTTACACATGACATGGCACAGCTCACCGTTACCCAGGACACGGCACAGCTCACCGTTACCCATGACATGGCACAGCTCACCGTTACCCAGGACACGGCACAACTCACCGTTACCCAGGACACGGCACAGCTCACCGTTACCCAGGACATGGCACAGCTCACCGTTACACAGGACATGGCACAGCTCACCGTGATACAGGACATGGCACAGCTCACCGTTACCCAGGACATGGCACAGCTCACCGTGATACAGGACATGGCACAGCTCACCGTTACCCAGGACACGGCACAGCTCACCGTTACCCAGGACATGGCACAGCTCACCGTTACACAGGACACGGCACAGCTCACCGTTACCCAGGACACGGCACAGCTCACCGTGATACAGGACATGACACAGCTCAACGTTACACAGGATATGGCACAGCTCACCGTTACCCAGGACATGGAACAGCTCACCGTGATACAGGACATGGCACAGCTCATCGTTACCCAGGACATGGCACAGCTCACCGTCACCCAGGACACGGCACAACTCACCGTTACACAGGGCATGGCACAGCTCACCGTTACCCAGGACATGGCACAGCTCACCGTTACCCAGGACATGGCACAGCTCACCGTTACCCAGGACATGGCACAGCTTACCGTTACACAGGGCATGGCACAGCTCACCGTTACACGGGATATGGCACAGCTCACCGTTACACCGGACATGGCACAGCTCACCGTTACCCAGGAAATTGCACAGCTTACCGTTACACAGGACACGCCACAGCTCACCGTGATACAGGACATGACACAGCTCACCGTGATACAGGACATGGCACAGCTCACCGTTACCCAGGACAAGTCACAGCCGCCGCTCACGAGCTACCTCCCGCGCAGCTCACCGTTACCCAGGACATGGCACAGCTCACCGTTACCCAGGACATGGCACAGCCGCCGCTCACGAGCTACCTCCCGCGCAGCTCACTGTTACCCATGGCACAGCTCACCGTTACACAGGACATGACACAGCTCACCGTTACACAGGACACGGCACAGCCCACCGTTAACCAGGACATGGCACAGCTCATCGTTACACAGGACATGGCACAGCTCACCGTGATACAGGACACGGCACAGCTCACCGTTACACAGGACATGGCACAGCTCACCGTTACACAGGACATGGCACAGCTCACCGTGATACAGGACACGGTACAGCTCACCGTGATACAGGACATGGAACAGCTCACCGTGATACAGGACATAGCACAACTCACCGTTACCCAGGACATGGCACAGCTCACCGATACCCAGGACATGGCACAGCTCACGGTGATACAGGAGATGGCACAGCTCACCGTTACCCAGGACACGGCACAGCTCACCGTTACCCAGGACATGGCACAGCTCACCGTTACACAGGACACGGTACAGCTCACCGTGCTACAGGACACGGCACAGCTCACCGTTACCCAGGACATGGCACAGCTCACCGCTACCCAGGACATGGCACAGCTCACCTTTACACAGGACATGGCACAGCTAACCGTGATACAAGACATGACACAGCTCACCGTTACACAGGATATGGCACAGCTCACCGTTACCCAGGACATGGCACAGCTCACCGTTACCCAGGACATGGCACAGCTCACCGTGATACAGGACATGGCACAGCTAACCGTGATACAAGACATGACACAGCTCACCGTTACCCAGGACATGGCACAGCTCACCGTTACACAGGACATGCCACAGCTCACCGTTACACAGGACATGGCACAGCTAACCGTGATACAAGACATGACACAGCTCACCGTTACACAGGATATGGCACAGCTCACCGTTACCCAGGACATGGCACAGCTCACCGTTACCCAGGACATGGCACAGCTCACCGTGATACAGGACATGGCACAGCTCACCGTTACCCAGGACATGGCACAGCTCACCGTGATACAGGACATGGCACAACTCACCGTTACCCAGGACACAGCACAGCTCACCGTTGCCCAGGGCATGGCACAGCTCACCGTTACACAGGACACGGCACAGCTCACCGTTACCCAGGACACGGCACAGCTCACCGTGATACAGGACACGGCACAGCTCACCGTTACCCAGGACATGGCACAGCTCACCGTGATACAGGACATGGCACAGCTCACCGTTACCCAGGACACGGCAGAGCTCACCGTGATACAGGACACGGCACAGCTCACCGTGATACAGGACACGGCACAGCTCACCGTTACCCAGGACATGGCACAGCTCACCGTTACACAGGACACGGCACAGCTCACCGTGATACAGGACATGACACAGCTCACCGTGATACAGGACATGACACAGATCACCGTGATACGGGACACGGCACAGCTTACCGTTACCCAGGATATGGCACAACTCACCGTGCACAGGACATGGCACAGCTCACCGTGATACAGGACATGGCACAGCTCACCGTGATACAGGACACGGCACAGCTCACCGTTACACAGGACATGACACAGCTCACCATTACCCAGAACACGGCACAGCTCACCGTTACACAGGACATGACACAGCTCACCGTGATACAGGACATGGCACAGCTCACCGTGATACAGGACATGACACAGCTCACCGTTACACAGGACACGGCACAGCTCACCGTGATACAGGACATGGCACAGCTCACCGTTACACAGGGCATGGCACAGCTCACCGTTACACATGACATGGCACAGCTCACCGTTACCCAGGACACGGCACAGCTCACCGTTACCCATGACATGGCACAGCTCACCGTTACCCAGGACACGGCACAACTCACCGTTACCCAGGACACGGCACAGCTCACCGTTACCCAGGACATGGCACAGCTCACCGTTACACAGGACATGGCACAGCTCACCGTGATACAGGACATGGCACAGCTCACCGTTACCCAGGACATGGCACAGCTCACCGTGATACAGGACATGGCACAGCTCACCGTTACCCAGGACACGGCACAGCTCACCGTTACCCAGGACATGGCACAGCTCACCGTTACACAGGACACGGCACAGCTCACCGTTACCCAGGACACGGCACAGCTCACCGTGATACAGGACATGACACAGCTCAACGTTACACAGGATATGGCACAGCTCACCGTTACCCAGGACATGGAACAGCTCACCGTGATACAGGACATGGCACAGCTCATCGTTACCCAGGACATGGCACAGCTCACCGTCACCCAGGACACGGCACAACTCACCGTTACACAGGGCATGGCACAGCTCACCGTTACCCAGGACATGGCACAGCTCACCGTTACCCAGGACATGGCACAGCTCACCGTTACCCAGGACATGGCACAGCTTACCGTTACACAGGGCATGGCACAGCTCACCGTTACACGGGATATGGCACAGCTCACCGTTACACCGGACATGGCACAGCTCACCGTTACCCAGGAAATTGCACAGCTTACCGTTACACAGGACACGCCACAGCTCACCGTGATACAGGACATGACACAGCTCACCGTGATACAGGACATGGCACAGCTCACCGTTACCCAGGACAAGTCACAGCCGCCGCTCACGAGCTACCTCCCGCGCAGCTCACCGTTACCCAGGACATGGCACAGCTCACCGTTACCCAGGACATGGCACAGCCGCCGCTCACGAGCTACCTCCCGCGCAGCTCACTGTTACCCATGGCACAGCTCACCGTTACACAGGACATGACACAGCTCACCGTTACACAGGACACGGCACAGCCCACCGTTAACCAGGACATGGCACAGCTCATCGTTACACAGGACATGGCACAGCTCACCGTGATACAGGACACGGCACAGCTCACCGTTACACAGGACATGGCAGAGCTCACCGTTACACAGGACATGGCACAGCTCACCGTGATACAGGACACGGTACAGCTCACCGTGATACAGGACATGGAACAGCTCACCGTGATACAGGACATAGCACAACTCACCGTTACCCAGGACATGGCACAGCTCACCGATACCCAGGACATGGCACAGCTCACGGTGATACAGGAGATGGCACAGCTCACCGTTACCCAGGACACGGCACAGCTCACCGTTACCCAGGACATGGCACAGCTCACCGTTACACAGGACACGGTACAGCTCACCGTGCTACAGGACACGGCACAGCTCACCGTTACCCAGGACATGGCACAGCTCACCGCTACCCAGGACATGGCACAGCTCACCGTTACACAGGACATGGCACAGCTAACCGTGATACAAGACATGACACAGCTCACCGTTACACAGGATATGGCACAGCTCACCGTTACCCAGGACATGGCACAGCTCACCGTTACCCAGGACATGGCACAGCTCACCGTGATACAGGACATGGCACAGCTAACCGTGATACAAGACATGACACAGCTCACCGTTACCCAGGACATGGCACAGCTCACCGTTACACAGGACATGCCACAGCTCACCGTTACACAGGACATGGCACAGCTAACCGTGATACAAGACATGACACAGCTCACCGTTACACAGGATATGGCACAGCTCACCGTTACCCAGGACATGGCACAGCTCACCGTTACCCAGGACATGGCACAGCTCACCGTGATACAGGACATGGCACAGCTCACCGTTACCCAGGACATGGCACAGCTCACCGTGATACAGGACATGGCACAACTCACCGTTACCCAGGACACAGCACAGCTCACCGTTGCCCAGGGCATGGCACAGCTCACCGTTACACAGGACACGGCACAGCTCACCGTTACCCAGGACACGGCACAGCTCACCGTGATACAGGACACGGCACAGCTCACCGTTACCCAGGACATGGCACAGCTCACCGTGATACAGGACATGGCACAGCTCACCGTTACCCAGGACACGGCAGAGCTCACCGTGATACAGGACACGGCACAGCTCACCGTGATACAGGACACGGCACAGCTCACCGTTACCCAGGACATGGCACAGCTCACCGTTACACAGGACACGGCACAGCTCACCGTGATACAGGACATGACACAGCTCACCGTGATACAGGACATGACACAGATCACCGTGATACGGGACACGGCACAGCTTACCGTTACCCAGGATATGGCACAACTCACCGTGCACAGGACATGGCACAGCTCACCGTGATACAGGACATGGCACAGCTCACCGTGATACAGGACACGGCACAGCTCACCGTTACACAGGACATGACACAGCTCACCATTACCCAGTACACGGCACAGCTCACCGTTACACAGGACATGACACAGCTCACCGTGATACAGGACATGGCACAGCTCACCGTGATACAGGACATGACACAGCTCACCGTTACACAGGACACGGCACAGCTCACCGTGATACAGGACATGGCACAGCTCACCGTTACACAGGGCATGGCACAGCTCACCGTTACACATGACATGGCACAGCTCACCGTTACCCAGGACACGGCACAGCTCACCGTTACCCATGACATGGCACAGCTCACCGTTACCCAGGACACGGCACAACTCACCGTTACCCAGGACACGGCACAGCTCACCGTTACCCAGGACATGGCACAGCTTACCGCTACACAGGACATGGCACAGCTCACCGTGATACAGGACATGGCACAGCTCACCGTTACCCAGGACATGGCACAGCTCACCGTTACCCAGGACACGGCACAGCTCACCGTTACCCAGGACATGGCACAGCTCACCGTTACACAGGACACGGCACAGCTCACCGTTACCCAGGACACGGCACAGCTCACCGTGATACAGGACATGACACAGCTCAACGTTACACAGGATATGGCACAGCTCACCGTTACCCAGGACATGGAACAGCTCACCGTGATACAGGACATGGCACAGCTCATCGTTACCCAGGACATGGCACAGCTCACCGTCACCCAGGACACGGCACAACTCACCGTTACACAGGGCATGGCACAGCTCACCGTTACCCAGGACATGGCACAGCTCACCGTTACCCAGGACATGGCACAGCTCACCGTTACCCAGGACATGGCACAGCTTACCGTTACACAGGGCATGGCACAGCTCACCGTTACACGGGATATGGCACAGCTCACCGTTACACCGGACATGGCACAGCTCACCGTTACCCAGGACATTGCACAGCTTACCGTTACACAGGACACGCCACAGCTCACCGTGATACAGGACATGACACAGCTCACCGTGATACAGGACATGGCACAGCTCACCGTTACCCAGGACAAGTCATAGCCGCCGCTCACGAGCTACCTCCCGCGCAGCTCACCGTTACCCAGGACATGGCACAGCTCACCGTTACCCAGGACATGGCACAGCCGCCGCTCACGAGCTACCTCCCGCGCAGCTCACTGTTACCCATGGCACAGCTCACCGTTACACAGGACATGACACAGCTCACCGTTACACAGGACACGGCACAGCCCACCGTTAACCAGGACATGGCACAGCTCATCGTTACACAGGACATGGCACAGCTCACCGTGATACAGGACACGGCACAGCTCACCGTTACACAGGACATGGCACAGCTCACCGTTACACAGGACATGGCACAGCTCACCGTGATACAGGACACGGTACAGCTCACCGTGATACAGGACATGGAACAGCTCACCGTGATACAGGACATAGCACAACTCACCGTTACCCAGGACATGGCACAGCTCACCGATACCCAGGACATGGCACAGCTCACGGTGATACAGGAGATGGCACAGCTCACCGTTACCCAGGACACGGCACAGCTCACCGTTACCCAGGACATGGCACAGCTCACCGTTACACAGGACACGGTACAGCTCACCGTGATACAGGAAATGGCACAGCTCACCGTTACCCAGGGCATGGCACAGCTCACCGTGATACAGGACATGGCACAGCTCACCGTGATACAGGACACAGCACAGCTCACCGTTACCCAGGACATGGCACAGCTCACCGTTACCCAGAACATGGCACAGCTCACCTGCTACAGGACATGGCACAGCTCACCGTGATACAGGACATGGCACAGCTCACCGTTACCCAGGACATGGCACAGCTCACCGTTACCCAGGACATGTCACAGCTCACCGTTACCCAGGCCATGGCACAGCTCACCGTTACCCAGGACACGACACAACTCACCGTTACACAGGGCATGGCACAGCTCACCGTCACCCAGGGCATGGCACAGCTCACCGTTACCCAGGACATGACACAGCTCACCGTTACCCAGGACATGGCACAGCTCACCGTTACACAGGACATGACACAGCTCACCTTTACACAGGGCATGGCACAGCTCACCGTTACCCAGGACACGGCACATTTCACCGTTACACAGGACATGACACAGCTCACCGTTACACAGGACATGGCACAGCTCGCCGTTACACAGGACATGGCACAGCTCACCGTTACACAGGACATGACACAGCTCACCGTTACACAGGACATGGCACAGCTAACCGTTACCCAGGACACGGCACAGCTCACCGTTACACAGGACATGGCACAGCTCACCGTTACACAGGACATGGCACAGCTCACCGTTACTCAGGACATGACACAGCTCACCGTTTCACAGGACATGGCACAGCTCACCGTTACCCAGGACATAGCACAGCTCACCGTTACACAGGATATAGCACAGCTCACCGTTACCCAGGACATGGCACAGTTCACCGTTACCCAGGACATGCCACAGCTCACCGTGATACAGGACACGGTACAGCTCACCGTGATACAGGACATGGAACAGCTCACCGTGATACATGACATGGCACAACTCACCGTTACCCAGGACATGGCACAGCTCACCGTTACCCAGGACATGTCACAGCTTACCGTGATACAGGATATGGCACAGCTCACCGTTACCCAGGACACGGCACAGCTCACCGTTATCCAGGACATGGCACAGCTCACCGTGATACAGGACATCGCACAGCTCACCGTTACACAGGACATGACACAGCTCACCGTTACACAGGACAGGGTACAGCTCACCGTGATACAGGACATGGCACAGCTCACCGTTACACAGGACATGGTACAGCTCACCGTGATACAGGACATGGCACAGCTCACCGTGATACAGGACACAGCACAGCTCACCGTTACCCAGGACATGGCACAGCTCACCGTTACCCAGGACATGGCACAGCTCACCGTGATACAGGAAATGACACAGCTCACCGTGATACAGGACATGGAACAGCTCACCGTGATACAGGACATGGCACAACTCACCGTTACCCAGGACATGGCACAGCTCACCGTTACCCAGGGCATGGCACAGCTCACCGTTACACAGGACATGACACAGCTCACCGTTACCCAGGACACGGCACAGCTCACCGTTACACAGGACATGGCACAGCTCACCGTTACCCAGGACATGGCACAGCTCACCGTGATACAGGACATGGCACAGCTCACCGTTACCCAGGACACGGCACAGCTCACCGTTACCCAGGACATGGCACAGCTCATCGTTACCCAGGACATGGCACAGCTCACCGTCACCCAGGACACGGCACAACTCACCGTTACACAGGGCATGGCACAGCTCACCGTTACCCAGGACATGGCACAGCTCACCGTTACCCAGGACATGGCACAGCTCACCGTTACCCAGGACATGGCACAGCTTACCGTTACACAGGGCATGGCACAGCTCACCGTTACACGGGATATGGCACAGCTCACCGTTACACCGGACATGGCACAGCTCACCGTTACCCAGGAAATTGCACAGCTTACCGTTACACAGGACACGCCACAGCTCACCGTGATACAGGACATGACACAGCTCACCGTGATACAGGACATGGCACAGCTCACCGTTACCCAGGACAAGTCACAGCCGCCGCTCACGAGCTACCTCCCGCGCAGCTCACCGTTACCCAGGACATGGCACAGCTCACCGTTACCCAGGACATGGCACAGCCGCCGCTCACGAGCTACCTCCCGCGCAGCTCACTGTTACCCATGGCACAGCTCACCGTTACACAGGACATGACACAGCTCACCGTTACACAGGACACGGCACAGCCCACCGTTAACCAGGACATGGCACAGCTCATCGTTACACAGGACATGGCACAGCTCACCGTGATACAGGACACGGCACAGCTCACCGTTACACAGGACATGGCACAGCTCACCGTTACACAGGACATGGCACAGCTCACCGTGATACAGGACACGGTACAGCTCACCGTGATACAGGACATGGAACAGCTCACCGTGATACAGGACATAGCACAACTCACCGTTACCCAGGACATGGCACAGCTCACCGATACCCAGGACATGGCACAGCTCACGGTGATACAGGAGATGGCACAGCTCACCGTTACCCAGGACACGGCACAGCTCACCGTTACCCAGGACATGGCACAGCTCACCGTTACACAGGACACGGTACAGCTCACCGTGCTACAGGACACGGCACAGCTCACCGTTACCCAGGACATGGCACAGCTCACCGCTACCCAGGACATGGCACAGCTCACCGTTACACAGGACATGGCACAGCTAACCGTGATACAAGACATGACACAGCTCACCGTTACACAGGATATGGCACAGCTCACCGTTACCCAGGACATGGCACAGCTCACCGTTACCCAGGGCATGGCACAGCTCACCGTGATACAGGACATGGCACAGCTAACCGTGATACAAGACATGACACAGCTCACCGTTACCCAGGACATGGCACAGCTCACCGTTACACAGGACATGCCACAGCTCACCGTTACACAGGACATGGCACAGCTAACCGTGATACAAGACATGACACAGCTCACCGTTACACAGGATATGGCACAGCTCACCGTTACCCAGGACATGGCACAGCTCACCGTTACCCAGGACATGGCACAGCTCACCGTGATACAGGACATGGCACAGCTCACCGTTACCCAGGACATGGCACAGCTCACCGTGATACAGGACATGGCACAACTCACCGTTACCCAGGACACAGCACAGCTCACCGTTGCCCAGGGCATGGCACAGCTCACCGTTACACAGGACACGGCACAGCTCACCGTTACCCAGGACACGGCACAGCTCACCGTGATACAGGACACGGCACAGCTCACCGTTACCCAGGACATGGCACAGCTCACCGTGATACAGGACATGGCACAGCTCACCGTTACCCAGGACACGGCAGAGCTCACCGTGATACAGGACACGGCACAGCTCACCGTGATACAGGACACGGCACAGCTCACCGTTACCCAGGACATGGCACAGCTCACCGTTACACAGGACACGGCACAGCTCACCGTGATACAGGACATGACACAGCTCACCGTGATACAGGACATGACACAGATCACCGTGATACGGGACACGGCACAGCTTACCGTTACCCAGGATATGGCACAACTAACTCACCGTGCACAGGACATGGCACAGCTCACCGTGATACAGGACATGGCACAGCTCACCGTGATACAGGACACGGCACAGCTCACCGTTACACAGGACATGACACAGCTCACCATTACCCAGAACACGGCACAGCTCACCGTTACACAGGACATGACACAGCTCACCGTGATACAGGACATGGCACAGCTCACCGTGATACAGGACATGACACAGCTCACCGTTACACAGGACACGGCACAGCTCACCGTGATACAGGACATGGCACAGCTCACCGTTACACAGGGCATGGCACAGCTCACCGTTACACATGACATGGCACAGCTCACCGTTACCCAGGACACGGCACAGCTCACCGTTACCCATGACATGGCACAGCTCACCGTTACCCAGGACACGGCACAACTCACCGTTACCCAGGACACGGCACAGCTCACCGTTACCCAGGACATGGCACAGCTTACCGTTACACAGGACATGGCACAGCTCACCGTGATACAGGACATGGCACAGCTCACCGTTACCCAGGACATAACACAGCTAACCGTGATACAGGACATGACACAGCTCACCGTTACACAGGATATGGCACAGCTCACCGTTACCCAGGACATGGCACAGCTCACCGTTACCCAGGACATGGCACAGCTCACCGTGATACAGGACATGGCACAGCTAACCGTGATACAAGACATGACACAGCTCACCGTTACCCAGGACATGGCACAGCTCACCGTTACACAGGACATGCCACAGCTCACCGTTACACAGGACATGGCACAGCTAACCGTGATACAAGACATGATACAGCTCACCGTTACACAGGATATGGCACAGCTCACCGTTACCCAGGACATGGCACAGCTCACCGTTACCCAGGACATGGCACAGCTCACCGTGATACAGGACATGGCACAGCTCACCGTTACCCAGGACATGGCACAGCTCACCGTGATACAGGACATGGCACAACTCACCGTTACCCAGGACACAGCACAGCTCACCGTTACCCAGGGCATGGCACAGCTCACCGTTACACAGGACACGGCACAGCTCACCGTTACCCAGGACACGGCACAGCTCACCGTGATACAGGACACGGCACAGCTCACCGTTACCCAGGACATGGCACAGCTCACCGTGATACAGGACATGGCACAGCTCACCGTTACCCAGGACACGGCAGAGCTCACCGTGATACAGGACACGGCACAGCTCACCGTGATACAGGACACGGCACAGCTCACCGTTACCCAGGACATGGCACAGCTCACCGTTACACAGGACACGGCACAGCTCACCGTGATACAGGACATGACACAGCTCACCGTGATACAGGACATGACACAGATCACCGTGATACGGGACACGGCACAGCTTACCGTTACCCAGGATATGGCACAACTCACCGTGCACAGGACATGGCACAGCTCACCGTGATACAGGACATGGCACAGCTCACCGTGATACAGGACACGGCACAGCTCACCGTTACACAGGACATGACACAGCTCACCATTACCCAGAACACGGCACAGCTCACCGTTACACAGGACATGACACAGCTCACCGTGATACAGGACATGGCACAGCTCACCGTGATACAGGACATGACACAGCTCACCGTTACACAGGACACGGCACAGCTCACCGTGATACAGGACATGGCACAGCTCACCGTTACACAGGGCATGGCACAGCTCACCGTTACACATGACATGGCACAGCTCACCGTTACCCAGGACACGGCACAGCTCACCGTTACCCATGACATGGCACAGCTCACCGTTACCCAGGACACGGCACAACTCACCGTTACCCAGGACACGGCACAGCTCACCGTTACCCAGGACATGGCACAGCTCACCGTTACACAGGACATGGCACAGCTCACCGTGATACAGGACATGGCACAGCTCACCGTTACCCAGGACATGGCACAGCTCACCGTGATACAGGACATGGCACAGCTCACCGTTACCCAGGACACGGCACAGCTCACCGTTACCCAGGACATGGCACAGCTCACCGTTACACAGGACACGGCACAGCTCACCGTTACCCAGGACACGGCACAGCTCACCGTGATACAGGACATGACACAGCTCAACGTTACACAGGATATGGCACAGCTCACCGTTACCCAGGACATGGAACAGCTCACCGTGATACAGGACATGGCACAGCTCATCGTTACCCAGGACATGGCACAGCTCACCGTCACCCAGGACACGGCACAACTCACCGTTACACAGGGCATGGCACAGCTCACCGTTACCCAGGACATGGCACAGCTCACCGTTACCCAGGACATGGCACAGCTCACCGTTACCCAGGACATGGCACAGCTTACCGTTACACAGGGCATGGCACAGCTCACCGTTACACGGGATATGGCACAGCTCACCGTTACACCGGACATGGCACAGCTCACCGTTACCCAGGAAATTGCACAGCTTACCGTTACACAGGACACGCCACAGCTCACCGTGATACAGGACATGACACAGCTCACCGTGATACAGGACATGGCACAGCTCACCGTTACCCAGGACAAGTCACAGCCGCCGCTCACGAGCTACCTCCCGCGCAGCTCACCGTTACCCAGGACATGGCACAGCTCACCGTTACCCAGGACATGGCACAGCCGCCGCTCACGAGCTACCTCCCGCGCAGCTCACTGTTACCCATGGCACAGCTCACCGTTACACAGGACATGACACAGCTCACCGTTACACAGGACACGGCACAGCCCACCGTTAACCAGGACATGGCACAGCTCATCGTTACACAGGACATGGCACAGCTCACCGTGATACAGGACACGGCACAGCTCACCGTTACACAGGACATGGCACAGCTCACCGTTACACAGGACATGGCACAGCTCACCGTGATACAGGACACGGTACAGCTCACCGTGATACAGGACATGGAACAGCTCACCGTGATACAGGACATAGCACAACTCACCGTTACCCAGGACATGGCACAGCTCACCGATACCCAGGACATGGCACAGCTCACGGTGATACAGGAGATGGCACAGCTCACCGTTACCCAGGACACGGCACAGCTCACCGTTACCCAGGACATGGCACAGCTCACCGTTACACAGGACACGGTACAGCTCACCGTGCTACAGGACACGGCACAGCTCACCGTTACCCAGGACATGGCACAGCTCACCGCTACCCAGGACATGGCACAGCTCACCTTTACACAGGACATGGCACAGCTAACCGTGATACAAGACATGACACAGCTCACCGTTACACAGGATATGGCACAGCTCACCGTTACCCAGGACATGGCACAGCTCACCGTTACCCAGGACATGGCACAGCTCACCGTGATACAGGACATGGCACAGCTAACCGTGATACAAGACATGACACAGCTCACCGTTACCCAGGACATGGCACAGCTCACCGTTACACAGGACATGCCACAGCTCACCGTTACACAGGACATGGCACAGCTAACCGTGATACAAGACATGACACAGCTCACCGTTACACAGGATATGGCACAGCTCACCGTTACCCAGGACATGGCACAGCTCACCGTTACCCAGGACATGGCACAGCTCACCGTGATACAGGACATGGCACAGCTCACCGTTACCCAGGACATGGCACAGCTCACCGTGATACAGGACATGGCACAACTCACCGTTACCCAGGACACAGCACAGCTCACCGTTGCCCAGGGCATGGCACAGCTCACCGTTACACAGGACACGGCACAGCTCACCGTTACCCAGGACACGGCACAGCTCACCGTGATACAGGACACGGCACAGCTCACCGTTACCCAGGACATGGCACAGCTCACCGTGATACAGGACATGGCACAGCTCACCGTTACCCAGGACACGGCAGAGCTCACCGTGATACAGGACACGGCACAGCTCACCGTGATACAGGACACGGCACAGCTCACCGTTACCCAGGACATGGCACAGCTCACCGTTACACAGGACACGGCACAGCTCACCGTGATACAGGACATGACACAGCTCACCGTGATACAGGACATGACACAGATCACCGTGATACGGGACACGGCACAGCTTACCGTTACCCAGGATATGGCACAACTCACCGTGCACAGGACATGGCACAGCTCACCGTGATACAGGACATGGCACAGCTCACCGTGATACAGGACACGGCACAGCTCACCGTTACACAGGACATGACACAGCTCACCATTACCCAGAACACGGCACAGCTCACCGTTACACAGGACATGACACAGCTCACCGTGATACAGGACATGGCACAGCTCACCGTGATACAGGACATGACACAGCTCACCGTTACACAGGACACGGCACAGCTCACCGTGATACAGGACATGGCACAGCTCACCGTTACACAGGGCATGGCACAGCTCACCGTTACACATGACATGGCACAGCTCACCGTTACCCAGGACACGGCACAGCTCACCGTTACCCATGACATGGCACAGCTCACCGTTACCCAGGACACGGCACAACTCACCGTTACCCAGGACACGGCACAGCTCACCGTTACCCAGGACATGGCACAGCTCACCGTTACACAGGACATGGCACAGCTCACCGTGATACAGGACATGGCACAGCTCACCGTTACCCAGGACATGGCACAGCTCACCGTGATACAGGACATGGCACAGCTCACCGTTACCCAGGACACGGCACAGCTCACCGTTACCCAGGACATGGCACAGCTCACCGTTACACAGGACACGGCACAGCTCACCGTTACCCAGGACACGGCACAGCTCACCGTGATACAGGACATGACACAGCTCAACGTTACACAGGACATGGCACAGCTCACCGTTACCCAGGACATGGAACAGCTCACCGTGATACAGGACATGGCACAGCTCATCGTTACCCAGGACATGGCACAGCTCACCGTCACCCAGGACACGGCACAACTCACCGTTACACAGGGCATGGCACAGCTCACCGTTACCCAGGACATGGCACAGCTCACCGTTACCCAGGACATGGCACAGCTCACCGTTACCCAGGACATGGCACAGCTTACCGTTACACAGGGCATGGCACAGCTCACCGTTACACGGGATATGGCACAGCTCACCGTTACACCGGACATGGCACAGCTCACCGTTACCCAGGAAATTGCACAGCTTACCGTTACACAGGACACGCCACAGCTCACCGTGATACAGGACATGACACAGCTCACCGTGATACAGGACATGGCACAGCTCACCGTTACCCAGGACAAGTCACAGCCGCCGCTCACGAGCTACCTCCCGCGCAGCTCACCGTTACCCAGGACATGGCACAGCTCACCGTTACCCAGGACATGGCACAGCCGCCGCTCACGAGCTACCTCCCGCGCAGCTCACTGTTACCCATGGCACAGCTCACCGTTACACAGGACATGACACAGCTCACCGTTACACAGAACACGGCACAGCCCACCGTTAACCAGGACATGGCACAGCTCATCGTTACACAGGACATGGCACAGCTCACCGTGATACAGGACACGGCACAGCTCACCGTTACACAGGACATGGCACAGCTCACCGTTACACAGGACATGGCACAGCTCACCGTGATACAGGACACGGTACAGCTCACCGTGATACAGGACATGGAACAGCTCACCGTGATACAGGACATAGCACAACTCACCGTTACCCAGGACATGGCACAGCTCACCGATACCCAGGACATGGCACAGCTCACGGTGATACAGGAGATGGCACAGCTCACCGTTACCCAGGACACGGCACAGCTCACCGTTACCCAGGACATGGCACAGCTCACCGTTACACAGGACACGGTACAGCTCACCGTGCTACAGGACACGGCACAGCTCACCGTTACCCAGGACATGGCACAGCTCACCGCTACCCAGGACATGGCACAGCTCACCGTTACACAGGACATGGCGCAGCTAACCGTGATACAAGACATGACACAGCTCACCGTTACACAGGATATGGCACAGCTCACCGTTACCCAGGACATGGCACAGCTCACCGTTACCCAGGACATGGCACAGCTCACCGTGATACAGGACATGGCACAGCTAACCGTGATACAAGACATGACACAGCTCACCGTTACCCAGGACATGGCACAGCTCACCGTTACACAGGACATGCCACAGCTCACCGTTACACAGGACATGGCACAGCTAACCGTGATACAAGACATGACACAGCTCACCGTTACACAGGATATGGCACAGCTCACCGTTACCCAGGACATGGCACAGCTCACCGTTACCCAGGACATGGCACAGCTCACCGTGATACAGGACATGGCACAGCTCACCGTTACCCAGGACATGGCACAGCTCACCGTGATACAGGACATGGCACAACTCACCGTTACCCAGGACACAGCACAGCTCACCGTTGCCCAGGGCATGGCACAGCTCACCGTTACACAGGACACGGCACAGCTCACCGTTACCCAGGACACGGCACAGCTCACCGTGATACAGGACACGGCACAGCTCACCGTTACCCAGGACATGGCACAGCTCACCGTGATACAGGACATGGCACAGCTCACCGTTACCCAGGACACGGCAGAGCTCACCGTGATACAGGACACGGCACAGCTCACCGTGATACAGGACACGGCACAGCTCACCGTTACCCAGGACATGGCACAGCTCACCGTTACACAGGACACGGCACAGCTCACCGTGATACAGGACATGACACAGCTCACCGTGATACAGGACATGACACAGATCACCGTGATACGGGACACGGCACAGCTTACCGTTACCCAGGATATGGCACAACTCACCGTGCACAGGACATGGCACAGCTCACCGTGATACAGGACATGGCACAGCTCACCGTGATACAGGACACGGCACAGCTCACCGTTACACAGGACATGACACAGCTCACCATTACCCAGAACACGGCACAGCTCACCGTTACACAGGACATGACACAGCTCACCGTGATACAGGACATGGCACAGCTCACCGTGATACAGGACATGACACAGCTCACCGTTACACAGGACACGGCACAGCTCACCGTGATACAGGACATGGCACAGCTCACCGTTACACAGGGCATGGCACAGCTCACCGTTACACATGACATGGCACAGCTCACCGTTACCCAGGACACGGCACAGCTCACCGTTACCCATGACATGGCACAGCTCACCGTTACCCAGGACACGGCACAACTCACCGTTACCCAGGACACGGCACAGCTCACCGTTACCCAGGACATGGCACAGCTTACCGTTACACAGGACATGGCACAGCTCACCGTGATACAGGACATGGCACAGCTCACCGTTACCCAGGACATGGCACAGCTCACCGTGATACAGGACATGGCACAGCTCACCGTTACCCAGGACACGGCACAGCTCACCGTTACCCAGGACATGGCACAGCTCACCGTTACACAGGACACGGCACAGCTCACCGTTACCCAGGACACGACACAGCTCACCGTGATACAGGACATGACACAGCTCAACGTTACACAGGATATGGCACAGCTCACCGTCACCCAGGACATGGAACAGCTCACCGTGATACAGGACATGGCACAGCTCATCGTTACCCAGGACATGGCACAGCTCACCGTCACCCAGGACACGGCACAACTCACCGTTACACAGGGCATGGCACAGCTCACCGTTACCCAGGACATGGCACAGCTCACCGTTACCCAGGACATGGCACAGCTCACCGTTACCCAGGACATGGCACAGCTTACCGTTACACAGGGCATGGCACAGCTCACCGTTACACGGGATATGGCACAGCTCACCGTTACACCGGACATGGCACAGCTCACCGTTACCCAGGACATTGCACAGCTTACCGTTACACAGGACACGCCACAGCTCACCGTGATACAGGACATGACACAGCTCACCGTGATACAGGACATGGCACAGCTCACCGTTACCCAGGACAAGTCATAGCCGCCGCTCACGAGCTACCTCCCGCGCAGCTCACCGTTACCCAGGACATGGCACAGCTCACCGTTACCCAGGACATGGCACAGCCGCCGCTCACGAGCTACCTCCCGCGCAGCTCACTGTTACCCATGGCACAGCTCACCGTTACACAGGACATGACACAGCTCACCGTTACACAGGACACGGCACAGCCCACCGTTAACCAGGACATGGCACAGCTCATCGTTACACAGGACATGGCACAGCTCACCGTGATACAGGACACGGCACAGCTCACCGTTACACAGGACATGGCACAGCTCACCGTTACACAGGACATGGCACAGCTCACCGTGATACAGGACACGGTACAGCTCACCGTGATACAGGACATGGAACAGCTCACCGTGATACAGGACATAGCACAACTCACCGTTACCCAGGACATGGCACAGCTCACCGATACCCAGGACATGGCACAGCTCACGGTGATACAGGAGATGGCACAGCTCACCGTTACCCAGGACACGGCACAGCTCACCGTTACCCAGGACATGGCACAGCTCACCGTTACACAGGACACGGTACAGCTCACCGTGATACAGGAAATGGCACAGCTCACCGTTACCCAGGGCATGGCACAGCTCACCGTGATACAGGACATGGCACAGCTCACCGTGATACAGGACACAGCACAGCTCACCGTTACCCAGGACATGGCACAGCTCACCGTTACCCAGAACATGGCACAGCTCACCTGCTACAGGACATGGCACAGCTCACCGTGATACAGGACATGGCACAGCTCACCGTTACCCAGGACATGGCACAGCTCACCGTTACCCAGGACATGTCACAGCTCACCGTTACCCAGGCCATGGCACAGCTCACCGTTACCCAGGACACGACACAACTCACCGTTACACAGGGCATGGCACAGCTCACCGTCACCCAGGGCATGGCACAGCTCACCGTTACCCAGGACATGACACAGCTCACCGTTACCCAGGACATGGCACAGCTCACCGTTACACAGGACATGACACAGCTCACCTTTACACAGGGCATGGCACAGCTCACCGTTACCCAGGACACGGCACATTTCACCGTTACACAGGACATGACACAGCTCACCGTTACACAGGACATGGCACAGCTCGCCGTTACACAGGACATGGCACAGCTCACCGTTACACAGGACATGACACAGCTCACCGTTACACAGGACATGGCACAGCTAACCGTTACCCAGGACACGGCACAGCTCACCGTTACACAGGACATGGCACAGCTCACCGTTACACAGGACATGGCACAGCTCACCGTTACTCAGGACATGACACAGCTCACCGTTTCACAGGACATGGCACAGCTCACCGTTACCCAGGACATAGCACAGCTCACCGTTACACAGGATATAGCACAGCTCACCGTTACCCAGGACATGGCACAGTTCACCGTTACCCAGGACATGCCACAGCTCACCGTGATACAGGACACGGTACAGCTCACCGTGATACAGGACATGGAACAGCTCACCGTGATACATGACATGGCACAACTCACCGTTACCCAGGACATGGCACAGCTCACCGTTACCCAGGACATGTCACAGCTTACCGTGATACAGGATATGGCACAGCTCACCGTTACCCAGGACACGGCACAGCTCACCGTTACCCAGGACATGGCACAGCTCACCGTGATACAGGACATCGCACAGCTCACCGTTACACAGGACATGACACAGCTCACCGTTACACAGGACAGGGTACAGCTCACCGTGATACAGGACATGGCACAGCTCACCGTTACACAGGACATGGTACAGCTCACCGTGATACAGGACATGGCACAGCTCACCGTGATACAGGACACAGCACAGCTCACCGTTACCCAGGACATGGCACAGCTCACCGTTACCCAGGACATGGCACAGCTCACCGTGATACAGGAAATGACACAGCTCACCGTGATACAGGACATGGAACAGCTCACCGTGATACAGGACATGGCACAACTCACCGTTACCCAGGACATGGCACAGCTCACCGTTACCCAGGGCATGGCACAGCTCACCGTTACACAGGACATGACACAGCTCACCGTTACCCAGGACACGGCACAGCTCACCGTTACACAGGACATGGCACAGCTCACCGTTACCCAGGACATGGCACAGCTCACCGTTACACAGGACATGACACAGCTCACCGTTACCCAGGACACGGCACAGCTCACCGTTACACAGGACATGGCACAGCTCACCGTTACACAGGACATGGTACAGCTCACCGTTACACAGGACATGGCACAGCTCACCGTTACACAGGACATGACACAGCTCACCGTTACACAGGACATGGCACAGCTCACCGTTACCCAGGACACGGCACAGCTCACCGTTACACAGGACATGGCACAGCTCACCGTTACACAGGACATGGCACAGCTCACCGTTACCCAGGACATGGCACAGCTCACCGTTACACAGGATATGGCACAGCTCACCGTTACCCAGAACATGGCACAGTTCACCGTTACCCAGGACATGCCACAGCTCACCGTCATACAGGACACGGTACAGCTCACCGTGATACAGGACATAGAACAGCTCACCGTAATACAGGACATGGCAGAACTCACCGTTACCCAGGACATGGCACAGCTCACCGTTACCCAGGACATGGCACAGCTCACCGTGATACAGGACATGGCACAGCTCACCGTTACCCAGGACACGGCACAGCTCACCGTTACCTAGGACATGTCACAGCTCACCGTTACACAGGACATGGCACAGCTCACCGTTACACAGGACATGCCACAGCTCACCGTTACCCAGGACATGACACAGCTCACCGTTACCCAGGACATGGCACAGCTCACCGTTACCCAGGACATGAAACAGCTCACCGTTACCCAGGACATGGCACAGCTTACCGTTACACAGGGCATGGCACAGCTCACCGTCACACGGGACATGGCACAGCTCATCGTTACACAGGACATGGCACAGCTCACCGTTACCCAGGACATGGCACAGCTTACCGTTGCACAGGACACGGCACAGCTCACCGTGATACAGGACATCACACAGCTCACCGTGATACAGGACATGGCACAGCTCACCGTTACCCAGGATATGGCACAGCCGCCGCTCACGAGCTACCTCCCGCGCAGCTCACTGTTACCCAGGACATGGCACAGCTCACCGTTACCCAGGACATGGCACAGCTGCCGCTCACGAGCTACCTCTCGCGCAGCTCACCGTTACCCATGGCACAGCTCACCGTTACACAGGACATGACACAGCTCACCGTTACACAGGACACGGCACAGCCCACCGTTAACCAGGACATGGCACAGCTCACCGTTACACAGGACACGGCACAGCTCACCGTGATACAGGACACAGCACAGCTCACCGTTACACAGGACATGGCACAGCTCACCGTTACACAGGACATGGCACAGCTCACCGTGATACAGGACACGGTACAGCTCACCGTCATACAGGACATGCAACAGCTCACCGTGATACAGGACATAGCACAACTCACCGTTACCCAGGACATGGCACAGCTCACCGTTACCCAGGACATGGCACAGCTTACGGTGATACAGGAGATGGCACAGCTCACCGTTACCCAGGACACGGCACAGCTCACCGTTACCCAGGACATGGCACAGCTCACCGTGATACAGGACATGGCACAGCTCACCGTTACACAGGACATGACACAGCTCGCCGTTACACAGGACACGGTACAGCTCACCGTGATACAGGACATGGCACAGCTCACCGTTACCCAGGACATGGCACAGCTCACCGTGATACAGGACATGGCACAGCTCACCGTGATACAGGACACAGCACAGCTCACCGTTACCCAGGACATGGCACAGCTCACCGTTACCCAGCACATGGCACAGCTCACCGTGATACAGGACATGGCACAGCTCACCGTGATACAGGACATGGCACAGCTCACCGTTACCCAGGACATGGCACAGCTCACCGTTACCCAGGACATGGCACAGCTCACCGTTACCCAGGACATGGCACAGCTCACCGTTACACAGGACATGACACAGCTCACCGTTACACAGGACACGGTACAGCTCACCGTGATACAGGACATGGTACAGCTCACCGTTACCCAGGACATGGCATAGCTCACCGTGATACAGGACATGGCACAGCTCACCGTGATACAGGACACAGCACAGCTCACCGTTACCCAGGATATGGCACAGCTCACCGTTACCCAGGACATGGCACAGCTCACCGTGATACAGGACATGGCACAGCTCACCGTGATACAGGACATGGAACAGCTCACCGTGATACAGGACATGGCACAACTCACCGTTGCCCAGGACATGGCACAGCTCACCGTTACCCAGGACATGGCACAGCTCACCGTTACACAGGACATGAAACAACTCACCGTTACCCAGGACACGGCACAGCTCACCGTTACACAGGACATGGCACAGCTCACCGTTACACAGGACATGGCACAGCTCACCGTTACACAGGACATGGCACAGCTCACCGTTACACAGGACATGACACAGCTCACCGTTACACAGGACATGGCACAGCTCACCGTTACCCAGGACACGGCACAGCTCACCGTTACACAGGACATGGCACAGCTCACCGTTACCCAGCACATGGCACAGCTCACCGTTACACAGGATATGGCACAGCTCACCGTTACCCAGAACATGGCGCAGTTCACCGTTACCCAGGACATGCCACAGCTCACCGTCATACAGGACACGGTACAGCTCACCGTGATACAGGACATGGAACAGCCCACCGTGATACAGGACATGGCACAACTCACCGTTACCCAGGACATGGCACAGCTCACCGTTACCCAGGACATGGCACAGCTCACCGTGATACAGGACATGGCACAGCTCACCGTTACCCAGGACACGGCACAGCTCACCGTTACCCAGGACATGGCACAGCTCACCGTGATACAGGACATGGCACAGCTCACCGTTACACAGGACATGCCACAGCTCACCGGTATACAGGACACGGTACAGCTCACCGTGATACAGGGCATGGCACAGCTCACCGTTACCCAGGACATGGCACAGCTCACCGTTACCCAGGACATGGCACAGCTCACTGTGATACAGGACATGACACAGCTCACCGTTACCCAGGACATGGCACAGCTCACCATTACCCAGGACATGGCACAGCTCACCGTTACACAGGACATGGCACAGCTCACCGTTACCCAGGACATGGCACAGCTCACCGTTACACAGGACATGGCACAGCTCACCGTTACTCAGGACATGGCACAGCTCACCATTACCCAGGACATGGCACAGCTCACCGTTACACAGGACATGGCACAGCTCACCGTTACACAGGACATGGCACAGCTCACCGTTACACAGGACATGGCACAGCTCACCGTTGCCCAGGACATGACACAGCTTACCGTTACACAGGACATGGCACAGCTCACCGTTACCCAGGACATGGCACAGCTCACCGTTACACAGGACATGGCACAGCTCACCGTTACCCAGGACATGGCACAGCTCACCGTTACCCAGGACATGGAACAGCTCACCGTTACACAGGACATGGCACAGCTCACCGTTACACAGGACATGGCACAGCTCACCGTTACCCAGGACATGGCATAGCTCACCGTTACCCAGAACATGGCACAGCTCACCGTTACACAGAGCATGGCACAGCTCACCGTTACACGGGACATGGCACAGCTCTCCGTTACCCAGGACATGGCATAGCTTACCGTTACACAGGACACGGCACAGATCACCGTGATACAGGACATGGCACAGCTCACCGTTACACAGGACATGGCACAGCTCACCGTTACACAGGACATGGCACAGCTCTCCGTTACCCAGGACATGGCATAGCTTACCGTTACACAGGACACGGCACAGATCACCGTGATACAGGACATGGCACAGCTCGCCGTTACCCAGGACATGGCACTGCCGCCGCTCACGAGCTACCTCCCGCGCAGCTCACCGTTACCCAGGACATGGCACAGCTCACCGTTACCCAGGACATGGCACAGCTCACCGTTACCCAGGACATGGCACAGCCGCCGTTCACGAGCTACCTCCCGCGCAGCTCACCGCTACCCATGGCACAGCTCACCGTTACACAGGACATGACACAGCTCACCGTTACACAGGACACGGCACAGCCCACCGTTAACCAGGACATGGCACAGCTCACCGTTACACAGGACGTGGCACAGCTCACCGTGATACAGGACACGGCACAGCTCACCGTTACACAGGACATGGCACAGCTCACCGTTACACAGGACATGGCACAGCTCACCGTGATACAGGACACGGTACAGCTCACCGTGATACAGGACATGGAACAGCTCACCGTGATACAGGACATAGCACAACTCACCGTTACCCAGGACATGGCACAGCTTACCGATACCCAGGACATGGCACAGCTCACCGTTACACAGGACATGACACAGCTCACCGTGATACAGGACATGGCACAGCTCACCGTTACACAGGACATGGCACAGCTCACCGTTACACAGGACACGGTACAGCTCACCGTGATACAGGACATGGCACAGCTCACCGTTACCCAGGGCATGGCACAGCTCACCGTGATACAGGACATGGCACAGCTCACCGTTACACAGGACATGGCACAGCTCACCGTTACACAGGACACGGTACAGCTCACCTTGATACAGGACATGGCACAGCTCACCGTTACCCAGGGCATGGCACAGCTCACCGTGATACAGGACATGGCACAGCTCACCGTGATACAGGACACAGCACAGTTCACCGTTACCCAGGACATGGCACAGCTCACCGTTACCCAGGACATGGCATAGCTCACCGTGATACAGGATATAGCACAGCTCACCGTGATACAGGACATGGCACAGCTCACCGTTACCCAGGACATGGCACAGCTCACCGTTACCCAGGACATGGCGCAGCTCACCGTTACCCAGGACATGGCACAGCTCACCGTTACCCAGGACACGGCACAACTCACCGTTACACAGGGCATGGCACAGCTCACCGTTACCCAGGGCATGGCACAGCTAACCGTTACCCAGGACATGGCACAGCTCACCGTTACTCAGGACATGGCACAGCTCACCGTTACACAGGACATGACACAGCTCACCGTTACACAGGACATGGCACAGCTCACAGTTACCCAGGACACGGCACAGCTCACCGTTACACAGGACATGGCACAGCTCACCGTTACACAGGACATGGCACAGCTCACCGTTAGACAGGACATGGCACAGCTCACCGTTACACAGAACATGACACAGCTCACCGTTACACAGGACATGGCACAGCTCACCGTTACCCAGGACACGGCACAGCTCACCGTTACACAGGACATGGCACAGCTCACCGTTACTCAGGACATGGCACAGCTCACTTTTACCCAGAACATGGCGCAGTTCACCGTTACCCAGGACATGCCACAGCTCACCGTCATACAGGACACGGTACAGCCCACCGTGATACAGGACATGGCACAACTCACCGTTACCCAGGACATGGCACAGCTCACCGTTACCCAGGACATGGCACAGCTCACCGTTACCCAGGACATGGCACAGCTTACCGTTACACAGGGCATGGCACAGCTCACCGTTACACGGGACATGGCACAGCTCACCGTTACACAGGACATGGCACAGCTCACCGTTACCCAGGACAGGACACAGCTTACCGTTACACAGGACACGGCACAGCTTACCGTGATACAGGACATGACACAGCTCACCGTGATACAGGACATGGCACAGCTCACCGTTACCCAGGACATGGCACAGCTCACCGTTACTCAGGACATGGCACAGCTCACCGTTACCTAGGACATGGCACAGCTCACCGTTACACAGGACATGACACAGCTCACCGTTACAAAGGACATGGCACAGCTCACCGTTACCCAGGACACGGCACAGCTCACCGTTACACAGGACATGGTACAGCTCACCGTTACACAGGACATGGCACAGCTCACCGTTACACAGGACATGGCACAGCTCACCGTTACACAGGACATGACACAGCTCACCGTTACACAGGACATGTCACAGCTCACCGTTACCCAGGACACGGTACAGCTCACCGTTACACAGGACATGACACAGCTCACCGTTACACAGGACATGGCACAGCTCACCGTTACCCAGGACATGGCACAGCTCACCGTTACACAGGATATGGCACAGCTCACCGTTACCCAGGACATGGTACAGTTCACCGTTACCCAGGACATGCTACAGCTCACCGTTACCCAGGACATGGCACAGCTCACCGTTACCCAGGACATTGCACAGCTCACCGTTACACAGGACATGGCACAGCTCACCGTTACACAGGACATGGCACAGCTCACCGTTACACAGGACACGGCACAGCTCACCGTTACCCAGGACATGGCACAGCTCACCGTTACACAGGGCATGGCACAGCTCACCGTTACACAGGACATGGCACAGCTCACCATTACCCAGGACATGGCACAGCTCACCGTTACACAGGGCATGGCACAGCTCACCGTTACACGGGACATGGAACAGCTCACCGTTACACAGGACATGGCACAGCTCACCGTTACCCAGGACATGGCACAGCTTGCCGTTACACAGGACACGGCACAGCTCACCGTGATACAGGACATGACACAGCTCACCGTGATACAGGACATGGCACAGCTCACCGTTACCCAGGACATGGCACAGCCGCCGCTCACGAGCTACATCCCGCGCAGCTCACCGTTACCCAGGACATGGCACAGCCGCCGCTCACGAGCTACCTTCCGCGCAGCTCACCGGTACCCAGGACATGGCACAGCTCACCGTTATCCAGGACATGGCACAGCTCACCGTTACCCAGGGCATGGCACAGCTCACCGTTACACAGGACATGGCACAGCTCACCGTGATACAGGACATGGCACAGCTCACCGTGATACAGGACATGGCACAGCTCACCGTTACCCAGGACATGGCACAGCCGCCGCTCGCGAGCTACCTCCCGCGCAGCTCACCGTTACCCAGGACATGGCACAGCTCACCGTTACCCAGGGCATGGCACAGCTCACCGTTACCCAGGACATGGCACAGCTCACCGTTAACCAGGACACGACACAGCTCACCGTTACCCAGGACATGGCACAGCTCACCGTTACACAGGACATGACACAGCTCACCGTTACACAGGACACGGCACAGCTCACCGTTACTCAGGACATGGCACAGCTCACCGTTACCCAGGGCATGGCACAGCTCACCGTGATACAGGACATGGCACAGCTCACTGTGATACAGGACATGGCACAGCTCACCGTTACCCAGGACATGGCACAGCTCACCGTTACCCAGGACATGGCACAGCTCACCGTTACCCAGAACATGGCACAGCTCACCGTTACCCAGGACATGGTACAGCTCACCGCTAACCAGGTCACGGCACAACTCACCGTTACACAGGACATGGCAGAGCTCACCGTTACCCAGGACATGGCACAGCTCACCGTTACCCAGGACATGGCACAGCTCACCGTTACACAGGACATGACACAGCTCACCGTTACACAGGACATGGCACAGCTCACCGTTACCCAGGACACGGCACAGCTCACCGTTACACAGGACATGGCACAGCGCACCGTTACACAGGGCATGGCACAGCTCACCGTTACACAGGATATGGCACAGCTCACCGTTACCCAGGGCACGGCACAGCTCACCGTTACACAGGACATGGCACAGCTCACCGTTACACAGGACATGGCACAGCTCACCGTTACACAGGATATGGCACAGCTCACCGTTACCCAGGACACGGCACAGCTCATCGTTACTCAGGACATGGCACAGCTCACCGTTACACAGGACATGACACAGCTCACCGTTACCCAGGGCATGGCACAGCTTACCGTTACACAGGATATGGCACAGCTCACCGTTACCCAGGACATGGCACAGTTCACCGTTACCCAGGACATGCCACAGCTCACCGTTACCCAGGACATGGCACAGCTCACCGTTACCCAGGACATGGCACAGCTCACAGTTACACAGGACATGGCACATCTCACCGTTACCCAGGACATGACACAGCTCACCGTTACCCAGAACATGGCACAGCTTACCGTTACACAGGACACGGCTCAGCTCACCGTGATACAGGACATGACACAGCTCACCGTGATACAGGACATGGCACAGCTCACCGTTACCCAGGACATGGCACAGCCGCCGCTCACGGGCTACCTCCCGCGCAGCTCACCGTTACCCAGAACATGGCACAGCTCACCGTTACCCAGGACATGGCACAGCTCACCGTTACCCAGGACATGGCACAGCCGCCGCTCACGAGCTACCTCCCGCGCAGCTTACCGTTACACAGGACATGGCACAGCTCACCGTTACCCAGGACATGGCACAGCCGTCGCTCATGAGCTACCTGCCGCGCAGCTCACCGTTACCCAGGGCATGGCACAGCTCACCGTTACCCAGGACATGGCACAGCCGCCGTCACGCTCCGGTCAGTATGTATGATCTCATTCGGCGGGTATCTGTGTTGAATCACGATATTACTGGACCAGACAGAGGCTATTGACTAACGGTTGTGCCATTTTGTGCTGCCGCACAGTTAGAATATCATGGTGCTCCCGTTTAACTCGGCAATGTTTATATAACTGATGCCTGCAGTTGTCAGAGTCGGCGGACCGCGTCTTCTGACCAGGGGCCAGTATGTGCTCAGCAGATGATTTGACTTTATACAAGTTTATAGTTGGGTGTAACCAAGGGCGTCGGCACACAATTTTAGTGGGGCCATTCAGGTGTTTGGGGAGCAGTCAGGTGTTTGCCCCCCCCCCCCATTCCCATAGGACTAATGCTAAAATCCTGCTTACCTGGGGGGGGGGAAGCGAGCCAGGTACCGGAACCCCCAGCCCCCCCCCCCCCCCCCTTCCCGGTGGCGACGCTCCTGGTTGTAACAAGTATAAGCAAAAATCATACAATCGAACATATTCATTTGGATCAATATCATAGTTCCATATAGTTGGATGTCACATAAATTGTATCCCCAGATATACAGGTGGGTATACAATAGACGTTGCAAATATTGTAATTAATTATATTTAGGTAATTACATCGAAAAGTCTGAGATTTCGTAGCACTCGCCATCACCCGTCCTCTGCACTTTTACGTTCCTGTGTAGCGCAGCAGAAGCTATGGGCAGCTACGATCTGTCCCTCTTTCTTCCACCTCCACCCCGCCCAGACCACGTTCTGTAGACGACGTGGTGCGTACCATCAATTACCACTGCCAATCGCGGGAGTTTACCGCCAAATGGGAGGATTTGTCGGCCGAAAAAACGCCCCCGTCTGCCGAAATCCTGCCGCACTTGATCCGGAGTTCGATACAGCGCCGGCGGCTGTATGGAGTCGGAAAGAGGTGCCCGCGACAGCCGCTCTGGCCATGACATCCTCCGGCGAAAAAAAAAACACCGTGGCTCGCCCTCCGAGGAGGCTGCGTTCGGGTCAGGTCGGCTCAAGGATAGGTTCTCGGGTCAGGTCTGCTCAAGGATGGGTTATCGGGTCAGGTCGGCTCAAGGATGGGTTATCGTGCCAGGTCGGTAGAGTCTGTGTTATCGTGTCAGGCCGGTAGAGGCTGCGTTCATGTTGGGTCGGTCTGAGGCTGTGTTCGTGTCAGGCCTTTCCGAGGACGTGTTTGTGTCTGTCCAGTCTGAGGCTGTGTGCGTGTCAGGCCGGCCTGAGGCTGTGTTCTTGTCAGGCCGGTCTGAGGCTGTGTTCTTGTCAGGTCGGTCTGAGGCTGTGTGCGTGTCGGTCCAGTCTGAGGCTGTGTGCGTGTCAGGTCGGTCTGAGGCTGTGTTCTTGTCAGGTCGGTATGATGCTGTGTTCTTGTGAGGCCGGTCTGAGGCTGTGTTCTTGTCAGGTCGGTCTGAGGCTGTGTTCTTGTGAGGCCGGTCTGAGGCTGTGTGCGTGTCGGTCCAGTCTGAGGCTGTGTTCTTGTGAGGCCGGTCTGAGGCTGTGTGTGTGTGTCTGTCCAGTCTGAGGCTGTGTTCTTATGAGGCCGGTCTGAGGTGTGTGTGTGTGTCTGTCCAGTCTGAGGCTGTGTGCGTGTCGGTCCAGTCTGAGGCTGTGTGCGTGTCGGTCGAGTCTGAGGCTGTGTTCTGTGAGGCCGGTCTGAGGCTGTGTGCGTGTCGGTCCAGTCTGAGGCTGTGTGCGTGTCTGTCCAGTCTGAGGCTGTGTGCATGTCGCCGTAAGCCGATTTTCGTCTCATCTAGGCGCCTACATCGCATTAATATATCGGCTTTTCACGCTGCTCTCAGAGCCACTGACTGGAGTGGAGTGTTCTCACGCGTGGAAGTGTCAGACCAGTGGTCTGCATTCATAAATTGTCTCCTCCCCATCCTCGACCATCACGCACCTCTAAAACGTATCAAAATTCGTAACCCTTCCGCTCCCCCTGTATCTGACACCACTCGCAACCTGATGGCACAGCGTCGCAGACTTCTTGTCCATAGTGGTAGGACCCCTGAGTTCATTGCGCTTAACAAACAGGTCCGTTCTGCCATTCGTCACGACACAAGGCAGGACATCGCCAGGAGAGTGCGTGAGCTGGGTCCTACCACCATATTTCGGAATGTACGTCAAATCATAGCGGGCAAGAAGTCTGCCGACCGCATCGTGCCAGAGGCCACCCCTGACGAGCTAAACCAGTACTTTGTGGGCGTTGGTCCCCGGGTTGCGAGTGAGGTCCGGGCCAGGGGTGAGCCCCCCTCTCTCCCTGTCCGTCTACCTCGTGTCGGCACATGTGCCTTCAAACTACAGCCTATCTCTCTGTCCGCTCTCCGGTCCTTCCTCAACTCAATGAAAAATTCAGGGGCCTGTGGTGCTGACGGCATCTCTATTCAGGTAATAAAGCTTTGCTTTGCTGCTATCGGCTCCGTTTTACTCCATATCATCAATACTAGCCTATCTTCCGGCGAATACCCAGCGCCCTGGAAACATTCCATTATTCATCCAATACACAAAGCCGGCAGCCAGTCCGAAGCTTCCAATTTTCGCCCTATCTCCATTGTATCTGCCTTCCCAAAGCTCATTGAGCGTATTGTGCAACGTCAGCTTTACTCATACATGTCGGATAACCACCTGTTCTCCTCATCCCAGCACGGGTTCCGCTCCCTGCTCTCTACTGAGACCGCCCTTCTGACTGTTTCTGATCACATCCTCTCGGCTATTGACCACCAGGAACTCACCCTTCTCTGTCTCCTCGATTTATCCAAGTGCTTCGATGTCATCGACCATTCTATGCTCCTCTCTAAACTGCGTACATATAACATCGATCCCACCTGGTTTACATCATACCTCTGCGGTCACACTCAGTCTGTCTGTACGGCTGATGGGAGTGGGAACCTTCATTTCTCCAGGCCTCTCCCCAACTCTATCGGAGTTTTTCAAGGCTCGTCTCTTGGGCCTTTACTTTTTCAAATATTCGCTAACGATATGTGCCTGTTCGCGGGGGATGCTCATGTGGTCCAGTACGCTGATGACACTCAAATTTTGTTATCCGGCAAAAAACACCAACTCAATGATCTGGTCAGTAAATTGGAGGACACCCTGAGTGCACTTGATACCTGGTTTCACTCTCATGGTCTCAAAGTAAATACAAGCAAGACCGAATTAATAGCGTTCGGATCCCGCCAAAATTGTCGCGACCTTTACCCTGTTGCTGTTCAGTTCCGCGAAGACATAGTACAAGAGAGCCCATACGTCAAAAATGTAGGTGTTCTGTTTGATAAGCACTTCACATGGGACTCACACGTGTCTTCCCTGGTAAAAAAATGTAGTGGTATCCTCATTGGGCTATCGCACGTGCGGCACAGCATCCCCCGCGAGCTGTTGCCACTTCTTGTAAATGCCTTGGTCGTTTCACACGTTCGGTACTGTTTAGCAGTATTTGGCAATGGCTCGCAGAGGAACATACAACGCCTTGACAAAATTCTAAATTTTGCCCTTCGTGTCATATCTGGCAAACGTAAATTTGATCACATCTCTGACGTGCGAGCTGAGCTTGGCTGGCCCACTGCCCAGCAGCTATACAGACAGCACTCCCTAAATCTACTACACAAAATTCGAAACACCGGGGAACCACAGGCTCTTGCTTCCCAGCTTCATGTCAATTCTGATCTCCGCTCCCGCTCTACGCGACAGAACTCTGACCTGGCCCTTCCACGCGTGAGGACAGAGGCTGGCAAGCGCCGATTTCTATATCATGTTGTGCAAAATTACAATGAGCTGCCTTTAGCGACACGTCACTCAGCCATGCCCGCATTCAAAAGAGCGATACAGAACATGCCTCAACCAGAGTAGCCTGATGTATATAACGTAATGTGCGTGTGAGAGCATTGCAGTGTATGTGATGTAATGTGTATGTGAGAGTATTGAAGTATGTGCTGTATGGGAGTATGTGCTGTAGTGAAACTGTCTTCATTTTATATTAGGATGAGTGTACCATTCGTGTTGTCCATGCTTGTATGTGGCTCCGGAATAGCCCGCTTCGGCGCGGATGGGGTCCAACGTCAAATACAAATGTCGGTCCAGTCTGAGGTTGTGTTCTTGTGAGGCCGGTCTGAGGCTGTGTGTGTGTGTCTGTCCAGTCTGAGGCTGTGTTCTTGTGAGGCCGGTCTGAGGCTGTGTGTGTGTGTCTGTCCAGTCTGAGGCTGTGTTCTTGTGAGGCCAGTCTGAGGCTGTGTGCGTGTCTGTCCAGTCTGAGGCAGTGTTCTTGTGAGGCCGGTCTGAGGCTGTGTGAGTGTCTGTCCAGTCTGAGGCTGTGTTCTTGTGAGGCCGGTCTGAGGCTGTGTGTGTGTGTGTCTGTCCAGTCTGAGGCTGTGTTCTTGGCAGGTCGGTCTGAAGCTGTGTTCTTGTCAGGCCGGTCTGAGGCTGTGTTCTTGTCAGGTCGGTCTGAGGCTGTGTGCGTGTCGGTCCAGTCTGAGGCTGTGTTCTTGTGAGGCCGGTCTGAGGCTGTGTGTGTGTGTGTGTCTGTCCAGTCTGAGGCTGTGTTCTTGTAAGGTCGGTCTGAGGCTGTGTTCTTGTCAGGTCGGTCTGAGGCTGTGTTCTTGTGAGGCCGGTCTGAGGCTGTGTTCTTGTCAGGTCGGTCTGAAGCTGTGTTCTTGTCAGTCCGGTCTGAGGCTGTGTGCGTGTCGGTCCAGTCTGAGGCTGTGTTCTGTGAGGCCGGTCTGAGGCTGTGTGCGTGTCTGTCCAGTCTGAGGCTGTGTGCGTGTCGGTCCAGTCTGAGGCTGTGTTCTTGTCAGGCCGGTCTGAGGCTGTGTTCTTGTGAGGCCAGTATGAGGCTGTGTGCGTGTCGGTCCAGTCTGAGGCTGTGTTCTTGTCAGGCCGGTCTGAGGCTGTGTGCGTGTCTGTCCAGTCGGCCAACAGTGAGCAATACAAACTGAAGCGGCGATCCTCGCGTGCCCTGTCAACATCCCCGTCTGCGAAATTTCAGACAGCCCGCTCAGCAGCGGGCTTCAAACAAGGTTTACAGCATAAACCCAATTTCCATATCAAATATTGTGTTTGTCACTGCCGGTAATTCTATTTGGACTGTGCGCTCTATTTCGTTTTTCTCCATGAATACGGGAGCGGCCCCGCCGCACGGGAGTCGTAACTCGTTTACGTGTGATCAGACCCTAAAGCTGCCTTCGATTATGGAAAGCGACGAGATCAAAATAAAAGGCAGTCCCGCAAATAGAACATTCCAAAAAGAGATGGTTCTGTAAATGGAAGTTCCCAGGCCAGCTCCCCTCAAGAGGTCGTAAAGCAACAAAATATATCAAAGACTCAGCACTAAACTGTGAGAAGGAAAAGTCGTCAGCTGCAGGGGCGGATGCAGCGGGGGGAGGAACGAGGCTGGCAGCCTCCCTCAATGGAAATTGGCGCCCCTGCGCTCAGAGGCGTCGCTACCTACTAAAAAGTGTGGGGGGGGGGTCCACTGCCAGGGGGGGCGCCATACCCAGAGGAGGGCGCGCCCCGGCATAGACGGGCGCAAATCCCATGAACTTCCTGGATTTCACTTGCTTAATTTTCCGGCCCCTCTTTCACATAAAAAGAGCAATTGAACTTACTACCAATCCTTCCATATCGGGAGAATGGGTTTTATGCCAGCACAAATTTCAAAGCGTCGCGAAACAGCGTTATTGCTGATAGGAAGACATTTGCAATGCCCGGTCAACGGTTGTGAACCATGCATATAGATATCGACGAATCAAGACATTAATGTCGAATATAAATGTCGACGTTACGCAGTGGGCAATTCAATTTTGTTTTGGTATTAATTTGGAAAAAATACAGCCTTGACAACTTCAAACATACACACCGCACAGCGGCACGCTCATGCAAGGGACTGCGCATTGCACATCAACATGGGACATATTCATGACTAATGAGCAGCTAGTTTAAACGGATCATTTCGACTACCACTCGATGCGTTTCACTCCACATATTCACAGCACTGAAGGTATGGGGTAGTACAAAAATAGCAATGAAGAAAATAATTAAAGGGAAGCTTATCAAGGAAACAGGGGCGGATCCAGGGGGCCAAAGGGGCTTACCCCCCCCCCCCCCCCCAAATGATCGGACGTACAGTTGTAAAAATTGCCTTTGCAGCGGTCAAAATCTATCTATTCACAGTGAACAGCTTAATTGCTAGCTACAGGGCCCATGAATCCCTTGATCGATAAAATATTAACTCTTTCAAGGGGGCTACATGTTTAGCTAGTCTGCCGAGTTCCGAAAAAAGGCTACGCGAACGCAAAGAAAGACACGGACATCGGCACCCGAAGCTGCTCCAGCGGTGCCCAACCTGCTGGACGAAGAGCTATTAGTTGAGACCAGGCCAGGACCGTCTCGATCTCCCCAAGCCATCTCGCCCCAGGCTCCTCCAGATCCGCAGGGACCATTTATGTGCAGAAAGTCGTTCTGCTTTCGGAAAATGCGAAAAGAAAATGTGTGAAAATGAAGAAACCGTTTGTAACGATGAATTGAATTAATAGCAAGTTTATCCTATTCTCTGCAAGGCCCACCGCCTATGTTTCTGGGTTTTATCAGACAAACCCGTACAAATTTGCGCCGCTTCGCGGCGCTAAATAACAAGTACCTACATGAAAGCCCACATTAAAAATGCTGCAAAGGCTTAAATACACGCATAAAAATGGGTATTTTTCTTTAGTCATTTTAGCCGATCCCCCCCTCCCCCACTCAAAAATTATCGGCGACGCCCCTGTACAGCTGACAATTGACACTAGTTTTTATCAGTGTACGGCAATGTCGGAACAATACAAACTGCAAGCTGACATTTTCGATATCCCAAAAGGTCGAAAAGCTCAAATAAAAAATAGAAATCGTGCAGTTGCAAAATATAGTAGTGGCCCAAACCCGGGGAGAAATCCGAAATTGGGGGGTAGGTAAGGGTCCGCTAAAAACGGGTTGCCCCCCCCCCCCCCCACCCCGCCCCCCCCCCAAAAAAAAAAAAACGACCGGCTGGATCCGCCCTTGTCAAGGAAGGAAAGGAAACATCAGCCAATAACATGCAAACGGTAAATCGCACAGACATAAGAATGGTACCGATCGCTTCGGTGCATCATGACAGATACAGTGGTGATTAATCAAAGGGGTCGGCCCAGGCGCACAACCAGAAAGCACATTTCAGGAGGGGGGCACAGCTGTTGGGATCGTCATCTCTAGTTCAAAAGGGGGCCTCATTTCCGATACAAATGGGGTGCACGACTCGAGGGGCGACGCCTGCACTCGCAGCCCCCTCCCCCCCTCCTTCGAGGTATGCAGGGGCGCCGACTGCACAGTCACAACGCATTATGCCGCCCGGAAGGGATCTCGTCGCCCTCGGAAGGCATCATGCCGCCCTCGGAAGACATCTTGCGCCCTCGAAAGGCACCATGCCGTCCTTGGAAGTTGGAAGGCATCTTGCCGCCACCCAGAGCGCATTATGCCGCCCTCAGAAGACGTCTTGCTTGCCGCCCTCGGAGGGCATCATGCCGCCATCAGAGTGAATTATGCCGCCCTAGGAAGGTACCATGCCGCCCTCGGACGCCATTTTGCCGCCCTCAGCGCATTATGTACCCTTGGAAGGCATCATGCCGCCCTTGGAAGGCATTTTGCCGCCCTCAGAGTGCATTATGCCGCCCTCAGAAGGAAGACGTCTTGCCGCCTTCGGAACATATTGCCGGAGGGGCGCCATCACCCGCCGGAAGGGCGCGGTCACTGACCGGAGGGGCGCCGTCACTGGCCGGAGGGTCGCCGTCACTGGTCGGAGGGTCGCCGTCACTGGCCGGAGGGGCGCCTTCACTGGCCGGAGGGGGCGCCTTCACTGGACGGAGGGGCGCCTTCACTGGCCGGAGGGGCGCCGTCGCTGGCCGGAGGGGCGCCGTCGCTGGCCGGAGGGGCGCTGTCACGGGTCGCAGAGGCGCCATCTATGGCAGGGGGGCGCCCTCACTGGTTGGGGGAGCGTCCTCACTGGCCGGAGTGGCGCCGTCACTGGCCGGAGGGGCGCCATCACTGATCGGAGGGTCGCCAGCTTTGCATGGGCACCTCGGGTCCAAAGGACCAGGTCATGCCCTGAATGACCGTATACTCGGTACACCATTGGCTGACGGGCACTTTTTAGTGTTTTTTTCTTTCGTTTTTCGTTTATTTTTCTTTATTTTTTAGAGGGCGCCTCCGGCACCCTCTCAAAACCCAGAACAGACTCACTTTTTGAGGGGGCGCCTTCGGCGCCCGCTAAAAAGTGTGTGTGGGTGGGTGGGGGGGTCCGGGGCACCCGGGACCCCCCCCCCCCCCCCCCCCGGTAGCGACGCCCCTGCCTGCGCTGAAGGCGCAGGGGCACTAGTTTTGCGCCGAAGGCGCAATTTGGGCGCCGCAGACGCCCCCAAACCCACGGAGGGCGACCCCAAACCCATGGAGGGCGCCTCAAACACATGGAGAGCGCCCCGAATATCATATGTAGGGCGCCCCAAACTCATGGAGGGCGCCCCAAGCTCATGGAGGTCGCCCTCCCCAAACTCATGGAGTGCGCCACCGCACACATGGAGGACGCCCCCCCCCCCCCCATTCCGGGGAGTGCGCCCCCAATTCCGGAGAGTGCACCCCGATGCCCAAAAAGTACCCCCGAACTTCAGAACTTCGGAAGC
>JAXIVJ010004845.1:0-79157 GCA_036785665.1 Chirona hameri
AGAAAAAGGAAACTAAATCACATGTTTAGTAAGGCACCAAGACCTAGATTTAGTGTTCATAGTAGGGTTGCTTTCTCTAATATACACAGATTCAGCTATGCGCAGGTCGGCTTCATGCTCTTTAGTAGTGAGGATTTCTATGTAAAAGTTGCGATCTATTTCTTTATTGTTCATATTCGTATGCTGTTCTAGGGTGCGGTCCCCCAGACCGGTGTCAGGTTTTCGAAGACGAGCGTCACCCAGATGTGCATAAACCACAAATCCGTTGTAAGCTACTTTCACCATGTCTCGTATACGTTACGGTGAATGATTGTTATCTATCGGTTGTCTTATCTATGTTGTGCCCTTTGTGCGAGAGATGACTTGGCAGTGTATGTTTTGCAGAGCTACAACGTGTATGATAGCGCAGCGTATGCCAGTATAGGAATGCATCGAAAGTGTTTTAGTACGAAAGCGATTAAATGTTCCACTAGAGGACGTATTGAAGTGTTTGACTCGTGACAGTGTTCTTGGGTTTTTGATGCCAAAAACGGTGATGTTTTCATCATTCTCTGATGTTGATTTGTTAATCGAAACGGTTAGAATTGTTCAGCTTTTCTTCTGATTAAAATAATATATTATTAGCACAAATTATCATTTTGAAAAACTTTTTACAACAGTACGAACTTGAGATTGACGACCTTAGGTATATCAACCTGTCCGAATTGGCATTGCAAAATGTGTATACATCACGATATGCTGTACATTACAGATTATAATGCGATGATTAGTTATTTGCAACAGAACAAAGTTTTTTGCATAAATTTAGTTCGAATGTTTTTTGAATGGATGGATTTCCGAGGTCAGGCCCCGTGCTAAGCATAGCTTGTTGCGCAGGCCCTGCCCCACCACCAGATCAAGCAATTCCTGGCGTCCGGCAGCATTTAGAAGCGAAAGTTGTACGTGCCCGACATACCTGGACACGATCCGCTCCGCCCTCTGACGTCACCTGACCTTGAGTGCGACCGCTGCCACCGGTCACAGGCCATCCAGTCCGGGGCAAATAGCGAGCGCCGAAGCGACTCGAACCCGGGCTGCCACTACCGGGTGAGGTCAGAAGTCCAGCGCTCTCCAACTGAGCTACAGGGGCGGACATAGTATATGTATAATGAAACAATTTAATGTGTGCACTGTGCTCTCATCATCAAGACAGTGAAGTATAGTGCAGTACGGTACATTAAATGGGCAAAAGTGAACTTCATGCAAATATGGAGTTATTACTTGAACAATTGCAGGGAGAGATCAATGTACATGTAAATCCACTCACATCAGCATGTAAATGTCCCAACCAAAAGTACGAGTATTTCAATTAAAAGGTTAACACCCCACGCTTTTAAGCGACGGTACTCTCCAATTAAATGGTAACATAATTCCGGCCCCCCTTAACCCGCGCACTGCAGGGGGTTTGCACCGAACACGAACTGCAGGGGGGGGGGGGGGGTGATTTCCGCCACTCCCCCCGTGATATCTCGAAAACTACGCAACGTAGCGACAAGCCTAAAACGGCGGCTGATAGCTTGATACAAGTTCTATCGAAAGTATTCAGTATTTGTTTAGGTCAGGGCAAATTGAGGTCAACAGAGGTCATCAAAGATCAAATTTTCAGTTTTCCTGGTTAGGACTTGCTCCAGAAATTCCCAGTATATCTCGGAACTATGCTAGCTAGAAACAAACGGAAAAAAGTGATGCGATCGCCAGTCATTCAAATTTCAATCGACAAAGTGTCCCTCAAACTTGATCTCAGGTCAATATTCGAGGCTCCAGAGGTCAACAAAGACAAAAATTATGTTGTTTTTTTGCAAAACCGTTTTCGCTAATATTTTTTACCTAATACAGATACGGAAAAACTATTTACGTCGTTGTCTTTGCCTCTTCAAGGCATTTCGAACGATATACATGGTAATCAACCAGGGGGGGGGGCGTAAATCAACCCCCTGCAGTGCGCGGCTTAATTTGTAGATACATTTTAAGGCTGAAACACAGTCTTCGCGCAGACTGCGTGAAGTGATGCGGGTGCCTATTCAATACATTGAACGGAGGTTGCAACAACTGCACGATGCGCAAGTTGCGGGAAGAAAACATCGACTGCGGAATTTACCCCATGCATTTAAATAGGCGCCCGCAGGCACCCGCATCCACTTCGCGCGGCTGTATATATATATTTTACTCAAACTAAGGCTGTTTTCAGCATACAGGCAACAAGTTATAATGCAATTAAATACATTTTTGTAATATGAGTCTCACGTAGTTCAACAAAAAATAAACATTTCGCCAGTCGCGTATTAAATCGGTGTTTATAGTTTGCTCTCCATATCTGATGAAAATCATAGTCTTTTATCATCTTAAATGAATAAGAAAATATTATTAAAAAAAAGAAATACTAAGCTCTATTTTAGCGTTGCAACTTTGTCAGACTAATTGCTCCCAATATTCCCAGTATTTAACGCATTCGATTTGCATGGGCGCCGAAAACGGAGAGAGAATGCGTTCCCTCAGCATTTTCTGATTTTAACATTAGGCCTGTGGGCATTGCATGGAAGGAATCGACATAAGAATGCCTCCGTCTCCTCCAACTCTCGGAAAGTGGGCGGCGGTATTGGATATTTATGCTTAGGGTCGCCGCTGGCCAATCAGCCTGAAAACAACGAAAGGTACACAAGCGTGAGGTATTGTCGTGCTTCATGTTGGGAAGGAACGAAAATAACCATGGCGTAGGTATACTTTGTCTTGGCAAAATGCACAAGAACCTGCTTTTTATCCTTCAAAATGTTATTTCGAATTATAGAACGTTATGTATCTAGGGACTGTGTCTAATGACATAGCTTATTTGGAGTTTTCGCACTAGTTTGTATCAGATATTGCAAATACCCCAAGAAGGACCTGGTAGGCGGCAAGTTATCGATAGACCCCAGTGAGCTTACCATCACTAGAGTATCAATAAAACTGCATGCATATCTTTATTGAACAAGTCAATTCAATTATATATTAATACATTTATAGTATTTAATTTAATGTATTTGGTGATTAAAACGCGTTTCGTAATTACAATTAATCAGCTAACCTTCATATTACCTTGACTGTGGAATAGTGATGTGGCGGTTGTTTTTAATCATTGTCGAAACGAAAAATGGGCAAAAGTAATATGAGTGAAAATTCAACTAACGGGGCTCAAGATGTGAATCTTATCACTGCCAAACGTCCAAGCAATAGCTGCTTACCATAAAACACTTCTTTTTTATAAACCGAAACTAGTAGACACAATCCATTTAAATTTAAATACTATCAGTTAATTATCATAGCAGTGGCATATCATGATGCAGGAAAAACCAAAAGGTCATTATTTCTCTTAAAATATGATGCTTTGATGAAAAATGTACCTATCTTTTGTTTTCACGGTTACATAGGGAGCCATAAGTCAGTCAAAAAAAGATATTGCTTTTGAATTTGGTTTGGGTGTTGTCCATATGTGGTTCTCTAAGATTAATTTATTCCGTTTGTTGTGGAAAATGTTTCAAAGGTTTGATTTTGAGGGTATCTTTAAAACAAAAATGTTTTGGGGGTAAACAAAAGTTTTAACAAAAATCCGAGATAGCCATTTTGTAGGCCTTGTCATTTGCTCTCTTAAAACCTTGTATTGCATTTTTCTTCTTTTTTAAATGGCCTTTGTATCGGCCGGTTAAGGGGGACAGCAGAGATCCGGATAGTGTAATGGCGCAGAGTTAATAGTGATATACACTATAAAATAAGCTTTAAGATTAAAAAATCGCAAAGATGCACAAGGTTTATTTTGTTTAGAGACAAAGCATAAACCCTAACGAGGCATACAAATGCTTTATCAAAGCGGAGAACCGCGGAATGAAAATTGTAGGCTTAACTCAATTTTGTATTCTGTTGGCCAGCTACGCCAAGTAACATATCTCACTTAATGTTAGAATATACAATTGCTCATTCACATGAAAAAGTCATATTCAGTTATTTAGGGCTGCTGATGATTTGTACTTTCAAGAAAAAATACTACAATGCCTCTACGAAACATTCTTCGCCTCTCAAATGAGCATATATCCATGCGATGAGAATGGGGCGCACCATAGCAATATCGGCGGCTTAACAATAGTGTATGCTTGAAGATACGGTGCATACAAATAAACAAATTGATTGGCAAATCGATGCTATACTTTCATGCTATGGACATTTTGCTTGAAAATGAGCCGCATAAAATAGTGATTTTTTAAATGTTATTTTTCGCCCCATGTCGCGCTAGCAGGCCGTTCTCGCTCACTGTGCGATGGGAGCAGACAGAAGGGATGGCATTCCTTCCGTCATCCATTCAAGGCTGCGTGGCAAGCCTATACTGTAAAATTTAATCCGCCGGAAATGGAAGTCTCCTCATGGGTCGTCCGCTCCTGGGAACCCCAGGACGCCGATGTCGGGTTGACTTTTCTACATCATTATCGGTGTTGCATAGCATGCTCTAGATTCGCATGCCCTGTTTTGAATGTGTTCTACTTAGATATTATCGGGCAATCGTTGCACATGCCCTGGATGTCTTCAAAGGATTGGTGTGAAATGTAAATTTCAAAGGAGTTTGCAAAAGCAGAATATTCATGCGTAAAGTAGATTTTGGAAACCATTTGTGCTACTAATTCTTCAAGCAGAAATATAGCAATCAAAGTGTCACCTGAGTTTGTTCTCTACTATAAATAACTGAGCAAGACCTTGCCCGTGCATTACTATTGATGTGTACTTTGAAAATCATATACAGGATAAACAAGTTAACTATTACTGCGCATCTAATTTATCAGAGTAATGTGCTAATAGGTACCGAAGTACCCTTACCATAAATACAAATCCGGACATGCACATCAATGTGAAATATATGCATCGAATATACTTGTGATTCTCTAACGCTGTCTGAGGCGGTTCATATCCGGCTAACCGCCCCTGTCGGCCGGTGACGGGGGCGAATCAGTCGGTGGAACGGCAGGGCCGCGCGCGAGTGACGTCATAGTGTTATGACGTCATCTGCCGACCCCGTCGTGCCGTACAACAGCGGGGGGGGGGGGGGGGTGCACGGGGCACGGACTACATACTAGAGTGGCACACAACTCAGACGCCCCACATGGGCCAGTCCCATCTACCCGAGGAAGAGAATGGAGCGTCAGTGCTTCAACCAAATTGGGAAACTTGAAAAGGGCGACGACACATTTAGATCGCATCACGGGGGGATACAAAATATATATTTCCCATAATGTTTTGCGTAGACTAACTCATTGGAATTCTTATCAAAAGAAGGATTAATCATCGTTGCTGAAGAAAAATGTACTTCTTTTAGTTTGTGTTTCGTTTTTTTTGCGTTTGCTGCGCTAGCAACATATTTAGTTTATACTTTAATCTGGGTACACTTGCTACAAGAAAGATACGTGCTAACTTTTATCCCCGATTAAAAATACATCGTTGTTGACACATGTATAGTGAAGATAGGAATGGCATCATACCGATTACGTTTACTAAACGTACATACCACATCTCTAATGCTAATCACTAATGGAAAGTGTTCTAAAAAGTTTGACATCGGTTTTGTGAACGTTCATACGCGTGCCAGTGTGTACTGCGAATGGAGACGGAAGTGTGCAGCGTCCGGCCACGGCACTGCACAGATTGCATTATGTGACCTCGAGATTAGAGGCTGTTGCTATCTATTGAGGAGGCAGCAATGACTTGCTATTCTCCTCCCTCTCCCTCCTTCTCTCCGACCTCGCCCTCGCCGACCTCTCCCTTGCCGACCTCTCCCTTACCGACCTCTCCTTCGCCGACCTCTCCCTTGCCGACCTCTCCCTTACCGACCTCTCCCTTACCGACCTCTCCCTTACCGACCTCTCCCTTACCGACCTCCCCCTTACCGACCTCTCCCTTACCGACCTCTCCCTTACCGACCTCTCCCTTACCGACCTCTTCCTTACCGACCTCTCCCTTACCGACCTCTCCCTTACCGACCTCTCCCTTACCGACCTCTCCCTTACCGACCTCTCCCTTACCGACCTCCCCCTTACCGACTTCTCCCTTACCGACCTCTCCCTTACCGACCTCTCCCTTACCGACCTCTCCCTTACCGACCTCTCCCTTACCGACCTCTCCCTTACCGACCTCCCCCTTACCGACCTCTCCCTTACCGACCTCTCCCTTACCGACCTCTCCCTTACCGACCTCTCCCTTACCGACCTCTCCCTTACCGACCTCTCCCTTACCGACCTCCCCCTTACCGACTTCTCCCTTACCGACCTCTCCCTTACCGACCTCTCCCTTACAGACATCTCCCTTACCGACCTCTCCCTTACCGACCTCTCCCTTACCGACCTCTCCCTTACCGACCTCTCCCTTACCGACCTCTCCCTTAACGACCTCTCCCTTACCGACCTCTCCCTTGCTGACCTCTCCCTACCGACCTCTCCCTTACCGACCTCTCCCTTACCGACCTCTCCCTTACCGACCTCTCCCTTACCGACCTCTCTCTTACCGACCTCTCTCTTACCGACCTCTCCCTTACCGACCTCTCCCTTACCGACCTCTCCCTTACCGACCTCTCCCTTACCGACCTCTCCCTTACCGACCTCTCCCTTGCTGACCTCTCCCTTACCGACCTCTCCCTTACCGACCTCTCCCTCGTCGACCCCTCCCTCGCCGACCCTCTCCCCTGTCTGCCCCTCCCTTGTCGACCCCTCTCTTGTCGACCCCCCTCCCTTGTCCGCCCCCTTCTCCTGTCCGTCCCTCCCTCGCCGACCCCCTCCCCTGTCCGCCCCTCCCTCGTCGACCCCTCCCCTGTCCGCCCCTCCCCCTCATCGACCTCTCCCTTGTCGACCCCTTCCTTGCCGACCCCCTCCCCTGTCCGCCCCTCCCTTGTCGACCTTCTCCCTGCCGCAGTATATCTGCCGCAGCCCTGTCCGCCCCTCCCCTCTCCGCCCCCTCCCTCGCCGACCCCTCGTGTCAGGAGCCGTGTGTGTCAGGAGCCGTGTGACACACGGCTCCTGGTCGTGTCAGGAGCCGTGTGTGCCAACGCTTGTGAAACGACCCTCTCTCCGTGCGAACGGAGCGGCGTGCACCAATCAATTGCGCTGTTAATCGGGTCTGACGGCGTGGGCGGCACGGTGCTGCGAAATAGCCGCCCCCGCCCCCGCCTCGCCACCGCTGCCGCCCCGCCCCGCCACCGCTGCCGCCCCCGCCACCGCTGCCGCCGCCGCCGCCGTACTATACACACGCTCAGCTCAACAAACGTGTAGTATATCTGCCGCAGCTGCCGGCCGCACCACCGCGCCGGCCGCTGCGGCCAAGGTGGCCAAGGTGGCCAAGGTGGTCACGGACAGCCTAGTGCTCTGATTTTCCTGCTCCGCTACCCTACCCCCGGCAACGAATAGTGCAACGAGGGACGGAGCTGAGGCGGTTTCTCCTGCAGCGCATTTAGCTAAAATGATTAGGTCGCCGCCACTCCCTGAGGTGAATAACTTGCTCTTATTATCGCAGTGACAGTGCAGTGTATTTCTTTTCACTCTGGACACGGAAGCGTGCACCGCCACGTCTGAATGATTTCACCAGTGGGCACAGTGCGGATGCTGAAAGGGCATTAGAAAGTCAATGGTTTTGGAAAACCTCAATGCCGATTCATGCGAGACGATTTGTTTTGTTGTTTATTGTTGATTGCTTATTCACCGAATCGCCAACGGGAAGCCCCAATCACAAGGGAAGTCACGGAAGCATGCCGTTTTGTACGTCTCGTATATGTCGCTGACATTTGCAACACTATTCCTAAAGCAGAGCTTGGCGCTGGTGAATGTCGTCCTTGTCCGTCTGCACGTCCAACCAGGTGACGTCACAAAGGTACAGGCTTGCAAGCATCGGCTCGTCTGCGAGGCAAGAATGCAGTATACACAATAATATATTAAGCATCATCATCATCATCATCATCATTATCATCATCATGTTGAGTGTTCATTACATGCGCTGTGTGACACTATAATTGCACACATGGTGCACAAACACTAAACGCGCTTAAATCAGCGCACCACGTCTGGGATCTGGGCACCTTACAAAGTTCCGCGTCTAACTTCAGCCGCCGCCGCGGCGCGAGGCACCCAACACTCCGCTATGGGAAGTGAACGGTACCAGCCGCCGCGCAACTCGCCACGGACACCAGCCACGTTTACTTCAATAATAATCATGTTAATTTACATGCTAGTGAATCTGCCCGAATTCAGAAGGATTTTTTTTTTAACTCGCGAGCCACCGCCGACGCCGGAGAGATTTGTGCCATGCATTAATGTTTGAAGTTGTTCGGATGTTGATTGATTGGTAAATGAGTTGCCTGTAATTTGTGTTATGTTCATAGGCCTACACAAGGGGGGGGGGGGGGGCAAACGGGGCAATTGCCCCCTCCCCTGAAGGTCTGTACGTGCCCCCTTGGGTCGAAAAAATGAATGATTTTTTTTAAAGATAAAAAATGGTGAAAATATGACTTTAAAAAAATATAGTGGGCCAAATCCGGTGAGTTTTTTTTGGTGGGGGTACTTTATGCCCCCCTGAGCAAAAATGTCCCCTTCTGGAGCAAATCCTGGGTACGCCACTGGTTATGTTGTTAATTCATTCAATTTTCAGTTTGTTACACTTCGGGCAAGGAAGAACGAAATGACGAGGGTTTTCAATTGTATGCCCGCACTCACATGCAGGGGTAGAAGATTTTTGGATTATAAATAAATGAGAATTCAGATGTGTCATGTGATTGCAAAATCTCGTATGTAAAACGTTTCCCTCCTTCGATCCCGCAGTGTAATAATACGGTGGATCAGGCAAACCAAGCTGCTCGCGAAGTTGCTTTTTGTATGTTTTATGTGCGAGTTGACGTGTGATGTCCTGTAACTGGTTCCATTGTCTACTGGCTGCTTGAAAGAATTCATGATGATAAGTGATAACATGGTGTACGGTGAGGGAATCTAGTGTGAGTGTTTGCGTTTCTAAGAGTGATGTTGATGTCCTGTGCTCGGGTGTTCGGCATAATGGACGTGACATAGTGTGGTGTGTGTTGTTCATGGTCGTTCAGTTTGTGATGCAGTATAAGTCTGTGTATGCGTCGTCTTGTAGTCAGTGCTTCCCATCCCAATTTTAAACGTAATTTGTCGGTAGGTGTTCGAAATAGTGCCCCTGTCACCAGTCTCCCTGCCCGCTTTTGCAATGTTTCAAGTCTAGTGGAGTCCTCCTGTATGATAACATGTCCGTCGTAGATAACGTCACAATAATCGTGGCTGCGGTAAAGTGCAAGTCTGATGTACATTTTGTAGATTTGGTCGAGAATGGGCCGTGGCAAGTGCTGTGCTATAGGATGCAATGGGCTTAACACGCGCCCTGGAGGGCCTATGCTAATTACACGCCCTGGAAGGGGGGGACGGATTTCGCCCCCCCCCCCCCCCCCCTATGATCTCGAAAACCACGCAACGTAGCGACAAGCAGAACACGGCGTTAGATAGCTCGATTAAAGCTCTATCGAAAGTAAATCAGTCTTTTTAGTTCAGGTCAATATTGCAGTCACCAGAGGTCATCGAAGGTCAGATTTCCCAGTTTTAGGACTTTGCTTCGAACACACCCAAATATCTCGGGAACTATCCCGGCATTGACTGGGGTCTCAGCCGACTGGGGGGGGGGGGGGGGGGGGGGGGTTGGCGTTAAACGCCCCCTGGTTATTTTCCGAACCAATGATCGCAGCGAGACGCGCAAGGCGGCATTCGAAAGCTCTCAATTAGATGAATCTAAAGCATGCTAAAAAATTAAAAGTGAGGTCAAATGTCAGGTCACGGTCAGGTCAAAGGTCAAAATCGACGTATTTTAGTTTATGGGCCATACTTTCCAGAAAAAGCCATCGATTACGACCAAGATCACCCAAAGTGCTACCAAAGGTAATATACACATCCCGCATAGACTAAAGTGAGATTGTTGTCAAAGGTCAAGGTCAAGGCCAGGTCACAACAAAATTCACTATGCGCAAAATATCTACGAAAGTCATGCAACACATGTTTTATGGGTTATTTGCCACGTATAATTCGATAGTGATAGTCATTTTACCAACTGAATTCATTTACGTGAAGTTATTGTCAAGTTCAGGTCAAGTTCAGGTAGGTCACTGAAGGTCTAAATGTGAAATTGATAAATCTAAAAAAGAAGGTATATTTATGGACCTATTTTCTCTCAGGAATACAGTGCTGGCATTTATTTGTCTGTATCTGGTCAATAAAAGCAACACAAATCACAATTTCAAAATATGACGTCATGAGTTACCCATAATTTATATTTCATAAGTAAGTCAAAAAGTGAGATATCCATTTGAAATTTGGTATGGTAGTTGCCTAGGTATGGTTCTCTGACATTTCTTCCGGTTTTTGGAATATTTAAGCAAATTTAGATTTTTTGATAGTTTTCCCCAAAAAAAGTTTTTGACTTTTGGGGGGTTAAAACTAAACTTAAAAAATATGAGATAGCCAGTTTGTATCCCTTGCAATGTGATTTCTTTTGGAATTTTTTTATTGCATTTTGCTTAAAATGTAGCATTTCTACGCCCTGGCAAAGTTTAGCTGATTTTGATGTAAAAATCGTGTGTAGTGACTATTCGGCTAAATTCGGCTTATAGGGCTAAATTCGCTATAACTGGAGAGAAAAAAATCGACACAATTTCTTCATTTTTGCACACAAGATGTAACAGTGATTTATAAGAAGTTACCCAAAGTTTCACGTTGATAGCGCTATTGGTGTTTCAGCTATTGCGAAATTTCATCAGGGGGGGGGGGGGCGTTAAACGCCCCCCCCCCCAGTCAATGGCGGGCTATGATAGCTAGGAACAAACGATAAAAGAAAAATGGAAAGCTCTTGAAAAATTAATTCAAAATTGGTGTCCTCCGATTTCAGCTCAGGTCAGGTCAGGTCAGGTCAATCCGAGATATGTTTAGGCTCCAGAGGTCCCCAAATGTCAAAAAGGTTATTTTTTGGCAAAACGGTTTTTCGCAAATAACTTTGTACCTAATAAAGATAACACAATACGTTTGACGCCATCGTGTTTGTCTCGTCAAGGCACTTATAATCATATTCATGTTGACCAGGTTAGATCAACTGAGAAATTTGACTTCATGTCAAGGTCAAGTGGTGACCCAAGTACTTGACCGTTTTTTGTTGTTGCTTTTATTGACCAGATACAGAGGTCATGTTGCATATTGGGAGACATGTCTTGACGAGGCAAGCACATTGGAACCGTTTTCACTTCTCTATCTTCATTATGTCGGTAATTATTGACAAAACAGTGTTGGCAGTCATGAAATTGACCCGACCTTAGATCAACGATATTATAAATCCGAGATCAACAAATTGTAGGTATCTATGACTTTATGAACTCGTACGATTTTGAAACTCATCTGCCGCAAACTGTGGCTGCGGTACTACCGCAAACGTTTTGTAGGTGGGGTCATCACGTGATCTGGTCTGGTGACCTGACCTAAGATGACCCGAGGTCAAGAATTTTACATACTGTGGGTAGTTAATTTACAAACGCGCGCCGCCGTTTTCGCGCTATCTTCGGAAAACCTTAGGGGTGGGCAGATTTCGCCCCCCTCCAGGGCGCGTGTTAACCCGCCCCGTCCGGGGGGGGGGGGCGTTTAGACGCCCCTTAAGGTTTTTCGAGGATAGTGAAAAACGGCGGCGCGCAGCGCGGCCGTCTTTGGCACAGGTGTTGGGGCATCAATTAACCAGATAGTGTGGAATTGATGACCTCCGGTCATCTCAGGTCTGGTCACCAGGCCAGGTCACGTGACCCCACCTCCAAAAACGTTTGCGGTCGTACCACAGCCACAATTTTTGGCTGATCGATTTCGTACTTACATGATTTTATTAGGGTAAGGGTACCTACAATTCGTTTATCTCGGATTTTTTCTATATCGGTGACCTAAGGCCGGGTCAATTTCGTGACCTCCCCATTATAAGTAAATGGGAAATATTCACATGCTTCCTATTCTGAGGATAGGCATTATATCAGCCCAATTCCTTCTGGATCATGTTATCATAGGAAATTGTATTGAAGTCCCAGGAGCAATTTTTGTCCAGTGACTCATCTGACCCCTACAGGGTCAGATGAGGTCATCCGAGGTCACCAACACTTTTGTGCCAATAATTTTCGACAAAATCAAGATAGTGAAGTGAAATCTGCATCAATGTGTTTGTCTCGTCGAGGCACGTCTCCCAATATGCAACATGACGTAATTGGGTCACCACTTGACCTTGACCTGAGGTCAAATTGATAAGTTTACTTAAAGAGAATATTTGACCTTGGATTTGGTATAAACCAGTCTGGTATAAACTAGCCATCTAGTTTAAAGGGAATAGTCCACCTTAACATGGTGTTTTGAATTGAGATAGCAGAATTGTAACTTAGATATAAAAACCATATGATCCACGGTTCGTTTATCCCAAAACTCTACCTCAACGGCTCTAGAGCAGCTTTTCGAACGACCCGACATAGTTTATACCAGATGGCTGGTTTATACCAGATTGGTTTATCACAGACCAAGGTGGAGTATTCCATACCAGATGGCTGGTTTATACCAGATTGGTTTATACCAGATCCAAGGTCGACTATTTCTAACCTAGTCATCATGAATATGATTTGAAGCGCCTTGACGAGAAAAACACGATGGCGTCATAATTATTGCCTTATCTGTATTAGGTAAAAAGTTATTTGTGAAAAAGTTTTGGCAAAACTAACCTTGTTGACCTTTGATGACCTCTGGAGCCTAAACTATGACCTGATCTAAAAGTTGAGCATCATTAAGCGATGACTTTGTTCAATAATTTTATATTGCTTTTTCCGTTTGTTCCTCGCAATCATAGTTCCCGAGATATTTGGGGGTTTCTGGAGCAAAGTCCTGAAACTGGAAAATCTGACCTATGATGACCTCAATATTGACCTGAGAAAAACAATGTCTGAAATAGTTTTCAAAATTAATTTTGACGAGCTTTCGAACGGTGTTTTCGGTTTTTGTCTAGGTATCATAGGAACTGAGTTAGAGGGGGCGTGGAAATGCCCCCTCCCCCCCCCCCCGGCACGGCGAAGGTGGCGTCGAGCACCGGCACGGCGCGGGTTAATGTTCTGTTGATTTTATGACATGTTTTGTTGACGTGTTCGTGGAATCGGAGGTCTTTAGAACAAATTATACCAAGATGTGTGCGACTTTCTCGCATTGGTTTCAGACCACCCCCAAATGTTCACCTGAGTATAGTCTGCACTGTGTACCTTGTCGAGAAGGACGTGAGTTTCTATGTCAACAACAGTAACGGTATAGCAGATAGAAGCGCTTCCATTTAGTAGTACAGGCCTGAACGATGTCAATATTCCTCAGACACATGAGCACAGTACACACATTTGTTAATGTTATCGGTGTCTGCGGCTGAGAGAGGACGAGATACCACGACATCTGAACACAATCGACCCGGTCCCCGCATTCCTGACCATCCTCCGTGCCTCAGAGTCAGAGTCTGAGATACCACGACATCTGAACACAATCGACCGGGTCCCCGCATTCCTGACCATCCCTCCGTGCCTCAGAGTCAGAGTCTGAGATACCACGACATCTGAACACAATCGACTCGGTCCCCGCATTCCTGACCATCCCTCCGTGCCTCAGAGTCAGAGTCTGAGATACCACGACATCTGAACACAATCGACCCGGTCCCCGCATTCCTGACCATCCCTCCGTGCCTCAGAGTCAGAGTCTGAGATACCACGACATCTGAACACAATCGACCCGGTCCCCGCATTCCTGACCATCCCTCCGTGCCTCAGAGTCAGAGTCTGAGATACCAATCAGACTGGGGCGGAGGGGCTGCCGGCCAGCGGTACAGTACCTGCGAACCCCGCCGGCCGCCTGGCCGCCGCCCGCTGCCTGCAGAAACTCGGGAAAGGGGGCGGGGTCAGCCCCGGTGCACGGGGAAGGTCGACAGGACATATACTCTGTAGCAGTACGGCCTGCTCCAGATCTCTGTTCTATAACGGGAGCCGGGGATTTTTGTCTGTTGCAGTGCGCGGTTTGCCGAGGTGGAGCGTTTGACAGGGGGAGTGCGGGGTTAGATAGTCCAGATGGAACCGAGAAGACGTCACTCGGCTGAGCTAAACACTGCAAAATATTGACAATTGGAATCATGCTAGCATTATATGTCATTAAAAAGTTACATTACAGGGTATGTACTACACTTTGTGCACTCGCATTTCTAAGAGGAAATTTGATCTATCAGGTATTGTTTGCTCGGTGATCTGATCCATGGTCAAGTGATGTTCTGATTGACTCAGTTTGCCAGACAGACAGTCAGTCAGTCAGGCGTAAATTATTATTGTTTACTTTAGATTCATAGACTGTTTCCTCTGGTTTTCGAAGGATATAAGATACATAGTTGTATTTTTGTTAGCAATGGATGCATAGGTGGAGAATTGTCAAAATGCCAGGGGGTGCTTTTCCACCGCCGGCGGTCCAGCCTAAGTTGGAGCGAGGGGGGGGGGGGGGTGTTGGAGGGGAGTGCCAACTTAGCCCAACCCATTTCTTCCATTAACCTGCCAACTGTCAAATTTCAATGAGTTTCGTTTGTACTTCATAGATCAGATATTCAATATATTATTCAGGATCAGTTTTTATGTGGGTTGAACCTACTCAGTCCTATATATACTTGAAGTAATTTTTTGTGGCATCCCCTCTTATTTTGTGCATTTAGGTGTATTGCATCCTCCCAATGAGAGAGGATTAAAACAAAGATAGAGTAAGGGTGGCAGAGACGCATCCAGAGGGGGGGAGGGTAAGGGGGAGGGGCAATTCCCTCGACTTTAAAGGAAATAGTTCACCTTCAACATTAGTTTTAAACTGAGATAGCAGTTTTGTAGCCCGTGTTGGGAAACCCCTATCTGCAAGTTTTATTGACTGAAAAGACTCTCCAGCCGAATATATTTGAGTTTTTGGCGAAGGAATGCGGTGCTAGCGAAAGAATGTTGTACTGGTTCTAGCCCGGGCAGAGGCTATACCATCAGCCAATCAGCTTGCAGCTGGTGCTAGCAAACGAATCGCCGGCCGCCGGTTGGCACATCTCCAATGCGAGTCTATCTTTACGTGACTACTTTCGAATCTGATTGGTTGAACCATTGTTTACATTCGCGTGTCGTCAGGATTCTGACTCAGAGAGTATGCATATAGTTTTGATAAACAATAGAAATGTACGGCCTTCTGTCCTGAATCGGCGCGATATAAGGCCATTTTTGACAATATAAAAATAAATTGTATTACAAAATATAATAAAATCGTGTTGGGTACAATTTTTCCAAGGTGAACTATTTCCTTTACACCCTATTTGCAACAGGCTCCTGGCTACCCCTATCTGTAACAGGGGGGGGGGGGGCGGATTCCGCCCCCCGGAGATCTCGAGATCTACCCGTCCGATTTCCAAAAATGAAACGGTGTTTGGCTCCCCTCAATACGATCTACATTTCTAAATAATACACAAAATCTACATTTTTGATAGGGGGCAACAGGGGACAAAAACTACAAATTTTAGTGGTATTTTTGATCCAACATAGCTTTCAGGTTTATCGACCGCTTTTAACACAACTAATACGAATCGATAGATATTTAATTGGAAATTGATATATGATGGTGGCGTTTGAAAATTCAAAAATCATAGGCGTGTGCAGGTCACTCAATATGGGGGTGAAGTAAATGCGTAATATAACAATTTTTTGATGTTTTTTTGGGGATAAATTAAATGGTATGTGATTGTGACATTAGACAAAACAGTTAAAAATCATATTTTGTGCCATAGGCGGTACCAGGTTAGTGAAAAAGGGAGGTCAAATTGGGAAAAATATTAACCGCAGACAAGTTGCTACCCAGCACTATAAATATGTTACTGATCGTAGATAGTTCCTTTTTGCATGTTGTACTTCATCATAGGCGTATCCAGGATCCAAACTGGGGCGGTGCAAGACCTTTTGATAAGTATATTATCCGCTATTATGATACTAACTAGTCAACAGTGACTATTTCACTTACAACTTCAATTAACATTGCTTACCCCCCCCCCCCCCCCTTTTACCCTACCTGGACTCGCCTATTATCTTATAATCGTTCGTAGAGTAGCCTGTGGTGCGTGTTTCATCCGAAAACTGCAGTATGTTATGTCATTGTACGCCCATGCCTCTTAGTTTCCTTGCAATAATATGACCCCCTTTCTTCCATTCCTGAGCGCGCCTCTGCAAAAAATGACTTTATTCCCTTCTCTGGCCTTATATGTGCATATATCATTATAAGCTAACGGTCTATTGCGCCGTTATCGCTGGTATATCGTCATCACCATGCCAGTCACCCCCCTTTTCATGTGCCTGAACACGCCCCTGAAACTCTATATGTAATAAATTATGCAAATAATCGAAGCAGAAGCTATCTTTTACATCTTGATAACTATAAATGCCCCTTACATTGCTCTATTTGCTTTCCGCCAAGCATTGCATACTTCCTGGAACCCCCCCCCCCCCTTTTCCAGCCCCTGAAACCGCCTCTGCCATGCAATTTTTTATGAGATTTCATTAACATCAACTAATTTTAACTTGTTTCAATCACCGTAAACCGATATAACTCCTTCATACTTGAGGCAGTTAGGAAGAAACCGTGAAGATCGCATTTCCGTATTATCGCCAAATATCACCTCCGAACTCACCCAAAACTGTGCCCTGGAACCGCCTCTGTTCAGGTTAAGAACTCAAAATTTTGACTCCAAATGCGGTATTCAATTCTATGAAAAGTCCCAAAATTTCATGGGCCTGCTCCCAGCCGTTCTGGAGATATCTGCGAAAAACATGAGGGGGGGGGCGGAATCCGCCCCCCCCCCCCCTGTTACAAATAGGGTTAAAGGGAATAGGTCACCTTGAAAAATGTCTTAAAAATTGGCTATACGGGGTATATTGAGCTGAAAATCACGAATATGACATTTGTTTGGACGATAGATGGATATCCGTTGAGAAATAGACATGTTTCTCTTTTCCCCTTCATGGCTATAAAAAACTTCAGGACAATGTATGACGTCATGCATATGGTAGCTTGGATATGGAAGCAATTACATACAACAACGGCGTACTTGTAACCAAAATATGACGCGTTACCAGAGACAATAGTGGAGACGTCAATACAAAATTAAACAGAACAAAACAAAACGTTTTATACTCTACAACTGTTTGCTCTGAACTATTTATTCGCATTTGTAGGTACATACTGGATAACTAGATGTCTCATATACCACACAACAAAATTTGGTATCTTCAACTCTGCCTGGACCAGTTACCAGTTATCAATTATCCTAAAGTGAAGCAATGTTTTGTGAGTCTTACGGTATGAGTGGATAGGATGAGGTTGCTTGATCAGTCTGTAGCAGTCTTGTCAAGGCCTGCCTGTACATGGTTTCCTTTTTATTATTATCATGTGAAGCATACTAATAATGTACTCAAGAATCAGCTATACCTATGTATCCTTCCTTGTCATACCTGGTTCTTTCTCCAAAATGGCCCTTATACAGTTTACATTAAATGTGTACCCATCACAGCTGAGCGTATACAATACATGCAGTAAAGCACCAGAGCTTTGGTGTGTTGATATCATCAATAATGAGATAGCATGAAATGTCTGCTAGAAGGAGCCCTAACCCAACAACAACAACAACTGCCAGAAAGCTGTGACAAAATATATCCTTACATGTATCCTTACATGGATGTAACTTAGGTACATGCATAGGCGTAGGAGCCAGGGGGGCAGCCGCCCCCCCCCCCAACATTTGTGATTTTAACATTACGCCTATGGGCGTTGCATGGAAAGAATCAACTTCAGAATGCCTCCTGCCCCCCCCCCCCCCAACTTGAACATAGTTCCTACGCCCCTGGGTACATGTTAGTGTGGATGTTTTTTAATCTTATTTCTTGCATGCAAATTTGCACTTTAAATTTTGGTAATTTGTCCAACTGATTATCAATGTTTCCTGATATATGATATTCCTGATATTTCTGACTACCTTACATATCCATTTTAGGTACAACCAAAAGCTGCATGAAGAGAAGCAGGGGAGCGAAGCGCCCACAAGTGAAGCATCCTAGCATTGGGAAATTTGGGTGGAAAATGACACCCTATGGATACTATTTTTCCACTCTTTTTCCTGAGTTTTACTGTGAATTTTCCACTCCTTATTTTACAATGCATTAAATAATTGGAAACCTGATACTGATTTATGGATGTAATTATAGGGACAGCTTGTGGATGAAAGACTGGTAAGCATTGGCATAGATAATAATTAATTTTGGTGAGCAGGTAATTGGGTGATAAAGCCTGGTACATATGCTTTTTGGTTTAATTTTCCACTCTTTATACTTATTTTTAGTCAGAATTTTCCACTCTGCACCCGAGCTCCAAAGCAATTCTAGGAGCCTGAGTGAGTAGGTATGTAGCATATTTATTTGTTGCTCTTTATCTCTTCTTGTAGTTAGAAACTTTAGTTACTCATCTATTATGTTTCATTATGATTTATATTGTCAAAGATTTACCATTTCGCTTCATCAACGAGCTTAGCATGTCAGCTCATAATTGTTACTATGACTGATGTGTGCAATGTTTTTTTTTTTTCTGCCAGCATTTGTTGTTCATGATCACACAGTGATTTTGAGCCTAGCCCAGGATGCAGGAGCCTGGAGCAGTCTCATTATATGTGCTCATGGACAAGATGTGTTGCCATCACAATTCACAAAGTATGTGAAGTTTGCAATGTTGCCACACAAATGGGAAAAACACATGCAACATGTTATTCAATGGAATGTATGTGTTTCTTCATTTGCAAGCAAGAATGGTCTTCAATCCAGTAAAACGTTGTCATGCATGGTTGTCATATGCACTATCAATACTTCCATATAATATTTTGGCCCTTTAGGTTCAGGCTTTATTGGTTTAGTAATAATATAAAATTCTGTAAGATGTATTGTTTTAATGAATAAATGGACAACACTTCAGCAATCCTATAGACTGCCATTTGAACATTGTATCAACATGCTTGTCTGCAGCCCTTCACGGGAAGATGGAATAAGTATTTATGCATGTTTTATGTTTGTGTCATCAGGACCTTGTGTCACAGCTAGAGGCCACGCAGCGCACCTCCACAGTCCTGAAGGACATATTGGTGCGGTACCCGGCCCTCGCGTGGGAGGTGGAGGCCAGCTTGGCCGGTACCACCGCAGGCACGGATCCCCCAACTCCACCTCCAATCATGGCTATCCGACGCAAGTGGCTCGACCTCAGGGGCCAGTACCGGGGGTTCAGAGAATTTCAAGACGGCGTGCTGTAGGGTGTCCTAGTCTGGCATTTAGCATTGATTTAACATTTAACATAGATATATAGATAGAGCACCCAGTCAGTGTGAGCTGAACCCCGGACGGATGTAGCACCGTGTCAAGTGTAGCTGACTTAGACGGTAATGTATCAGACATGATCATTGTATTCGCAATCAATGACGATGAAATGTAAGTTCATAAAAAAACAGACGTTTCGACAAACAGAGCGTCTTCGTCAGTGCTAATTATACATTTTAAATTATAAAGATATTTAAGTCAAGCAATCACAATCGGCACCAGGTTTGCATGAAGCAGATTGTGATTGCTTGACTTAAATATCTTTAGAATTTAAATATTTATAAATGTTTGTCGAAACGTCTGTTTTTCGGAACTCGCATTGCATTCTCATTGATTGCAAATACAACTTAGACGTTAATGTGATGCTTGATGACAGCGCAGACGAATCAGTGTAGGTTTCCTGTGGCGGTAGGCAGTCGAGCCTGCCCTCTCCCTCCCCCCCCCCCCCGCTACTCGCCGTGAAGTTTGCGTAATTTGGTTGTGTTCATGTGCTGTGTGCCTGGCCAGGCACGTAGCCAAGGGGAGGGCGGCGGGGGCGGCCGCCCCCCCCCCCCCCCTGGAGGCCCCTTTTCGGCGCGCTGCGCGCGCCGAAAAGGGCCGACGAGACCGCGCGAAGCGCGGTATCATAGGCTCCTTACTACACGAAGCGTGGTCTTTAGAGGGTTTAGAGGACTTCAGAGGCCCTTTAGGGCCACCAGGGCCCTCTCTGAAAGACCAGAGGGTCCCTTGGACGTTCAAGAGAGCCCTGCGCATGTCAGAGGGGCCCCTGGCCAGACCGAAAGGGCCACTGAGCGGGTCAGAGGCCCCCCTGAGCACGTCGAATGGGCCCCCTGAACACGTCGAATGGGCCCCCTGAACACGTCGAATGGGCCCATAGCCAGCACAGAGGGGCCCCTGGGCAGGTTGAGAGGCCCCTGAGCATGTCGACAGGGCGACAAAGCGGCCAGCGCAGTCCTTTGCCAGGTCATAAGGGCCCCTGAGCAGGTTGGAGGGCTCCTGGACAGACCAGAGGGCCCCTGTGCAGTTCAGAGGGGCCCTGACCAGACCGAAAGGGCCCCTAGGTGGGTCAGAAGGGCCCCTGAACATGCCGAATCAGCCCCTAGCCAGCACGGAGGGGCCCAGGGCAGGTCGGAGGGCCCTCGGAGCATGTCGCAAGGCGACAAAGCAGCCATCGCAGTCCCTTGCTAGGTCGGAAGGGCCCCTTAGAAGGTTAAAGGACCCCTGGAGAGACCAGAGGGCCCCTGTAAAGTTAAAAGGGCCCCTGCGCAGATCGGAGGGGCCCATTCCCAGACCGAAAGGACTCCTGGGCGGGTAAGAAGAGCCCCTGAACATGCCGAAGTGGCCCCTGGCCAGCACGGAGGGGCTCCAGGGCAGGTCGGAGGGCCCATTGAGCATGTCGGCAGGGCAACAAAGCAGCCAGCGCAGGCCGACCAGAAGAGTCGCTGGGCTGATCGGAAGGGCTCCTGGGCAAGTCAGAGGGGCCCCTGGCTAGATCGAAAGGGTCCCTGGGCCGGTCGGAAGGCCCCTTGAACATGCCGGATGAGTTCCTAGCCAGACTGGAGGGGCTCCTGGGCAGGTCGGAGGGGCCCCTGAGCAGGGGCGGCGGATTGCGGGGGCAAGGTATCCAAAATTTCCCACAGTCGAAAATCCTGGGGGCAAAGGGTAGTTTTGCCCCCCCCCCCCCCCCCCCCCTCCCCAGATTTTAGCTTGCTCAATCTGGGGGCAACATGACCCTTCCCCTCCCCAGGATTTTCATTTGAGGGGGGGGGGGGATTTTGGGTACCCTGCGCCCCGCAATCCGCCGCCCCTGCCCCTGAGCATGTCGGCAGGGCGACAAAGCAGCCAGTGCAGTCGCTGGTCAGGTCGGAAGGACCTCTGAACAGGCCGAATGGGCCCCTTGACACACAAGAGGGGCTTCTTGGAAGGTCTGGTGAGACCGGAAGGGTCAAAGGACGTAGAGATCCCAGATGAAGATTAAATACAAAGAGGATTTACTCCACAATACAAATATTAAAAGCGGAGCTTTCGGGTATATTGTAACACCCTTCGTCAGGGTGCTACAATATACCCGAAAGATCCGATTTTATTTTTTCCTGTATAGTAAGCCCTCTTTGGATTATACATATATATATATATATATATATATATATATATATATATATATATATATATATATATATATATATATATATATATATATATATATATATATATATATATATATATATATATATATATATATATATCACCCACTCCACATCATGTCTTTTCGCTTCGCGGATCCCAGATGAGTCCCTGAACAGGTCGGAAGGGCGTAGAAAGGGTCAGAGGGGCCCCTAGACGATCTGAAGGGACCTTGGGCCTTTCAACAGTAAGAATACAGTTGTACAGGGAATAAAACTCAAAATTTTCGCGCCGCTCCGCGGCGCAATTTAACTACAAATTAAATTATATGCGGTTTAGGAAAAATCCGTTTCTCGGCGCATTTATGTGTTATGTTGCTACTTTCCTATATTATTGGGCAAAATGGTTCACTTTAGCACTTTTTCCCGCACTTTTAAGCGCACAATATAGCAATTTTAGAGGTCCGCACCATACGCAATGCGACGCATTGATAAGAAAGCAACCCAGGGCATAATACTCAAAAATTTCGCGCCATTGCAAGTTGGTATGGCTGATTCAAAATTCGTGTCGCTGGTTCCAAAGTTGATGTGGCAGTTTGCTAACTCCAGCTCCTAAACGTTGATATGGCCCATGCCATACCTGTCATACTGCATTTTTCAGCCTTGTAACGTGCCTTTTCATGAGTTTTTTTTTGGGGGGGGGCTTTTCAACGCTTGGGAAGGGGCTCTTTCGAGGCGCCGCCCCCCCCCCCCCCCCTGGACGAAATCCTGGCTACGTGCCTGTGCCTGGCCTAGTTTAAGTTTTTGTTTTGAGACGACATGTAAGGAAGAAAGTTAGGAATTCATCTTTGTGTGTGACTGTGTGTCAGCAGTTTAAGTTTCGTTCTAGAGTAGTCAACCGCTCTTCTTCTTGTGTGGAGGATGTTACGGGCGGCACGTCGCTGGCGCCGTGCCAGCGATGCATTTGATGCTGTGGCCAGACTGGTTATTGATTCACCGTATTTGGAAGGTTTCAATCACGACTCATTTTGGAATATAAATGATTCAGTCACCGTTTGATTCATGGATAAACATTTTGAGGAATGATTCTTTCCGATTCAAAGAATAAAAACATTTTTTGATCAAATCATGTTTGAATGACCATTGAAATAGCATTGCACAACCTTTTATTTATTTAAACAGCCTTGTTTCTAGGCGAGTTTTGATTCAATCACGATTCATGAATAAAACAATCCGGTGGTGAATCGATTCTTCTTTGATTCAGGGATTTTGATTGAACGATTCTAATCGATGCAATCAGAGTCGAATCAATAACCAGTCTGGCTGTGGCGACAGCGGATCGTGGACCTGTCTCGCGGAGCAACTCCTATGTAGATTTAGTTGATGTATAGCCCGGTGGCGGCGCTGTGTGCGTTCGCTCTTGACTGCGCAGTCTGTGCGACTAGGAGCGCAAGCAACTTTGTTGGCATTTAATACCTTTTGTACGGATATACTGTGAATGTAACGTTCATACTTCCGCACAGAGTATTCCCTGTGGTGAACCCGGAACAAGAAGATCTCTCAGCGGTAGGATGTACAGTGCAATATACTATGTGATTGAATGCAATATCTGAATATATAAATTCGTTCTCGTGCCACGTCCAAGTTCCGTGCGACCCGTCTTTCAGGTGCACAACGCCGTAAGGCGTTGGACAGTGCCGGCGTCGCGAAAAGCTACCGCATGTTGTACACATGGTTATTGTATAGGTAAATTGAAACGCTTTTCCCTCTTCATGTGCGTACTGTAAACACATTGCAAGCCACCAAGTTCTATGGTCAAATGATGTACTGGATGAGTATTATATTATATACATTGTACACTGTACAGGTGTCATAGCCGTTGCTTCAACCCAGCAACACTGGCACCACGAAGCAATGCTGATCACCACCAGGGACGTAGACAAGGGGGTGGCTACCGGGGCCCTGCGCCCCCCCCCCCCCCCCCCGCCGAGGAAAATATATTTACACTAGATAAAATGAGATTCTCTGACGACCACCCCCCCCCCCCCCCCCAACATATGTCTGAGGAGCGAAATTTGTTTCTATCACCGACGTGCCCCCCACCCCACTCCTGAGAAAAATCCTGGCAACGTGCCTGATCACCACATACTGGGTCGAACGGCGAACCCCCCCCCCCCCCCCGCGCTTCCAGCTTCACTGGACGCTGTCGTTGAAGCGGGAGTGCTCTGCCCAGCTGCTGTCGAGTCTCCTTCGACTCATCTGGGCCTGTAGCCCGATGGCCGTACGGCCCACTCGACCGGCGGGGATCGTCCTGGTGAACGATGGGGCCGCAAATGCCCCGCCGTTTCCGCATCGCCACGATCTTAGCCAGACTCGGGCGAACGTGCAGAAAGGTTTTTGGCACCTTGATGGGCGTCACGATGCAGGAGTCCGACACCCGTTCGAAGCACCGCACTGTTCTGAAACAACGATGTAAGCGAGGTATAATGCCTGGCGTAAATGTAATAATGGTAGGGCATCAAAACGTCCATCATGTCCTTTGGTTGTACGACATTAAACAACAGAGAGACAGTCTGGAAGACAACCGGACAACCAAGGACCACAGCTAGTTACATGACATGAACAGCATTTTGAGATGTAATAGGCGAGCTCAATCCCTCGTGCATTGCTGACCATACCGGCGCTTTGCAATAGAGGAAAGATGACAGACAGAAAGACAATTTATAAAAAGGTTAGCGGTATGTCCTCACTTCACAATGCCGTCGTCGTTCCGCGCATAGTCCGGCCCATATGAGCCGAGAAGTCGATCACGGCGACCTGCTTGCGGAGGCTCAACGTTGGCGGCCTGCAGACAAGAAAAGAGAAACAATTACCTTTAAAAAAAAACAATATGGCGACATAGAACACAACAATGACTGAGTATGAACAACGTGATGACGTGAACAACAACGTGAACGACAAATGTTGACGTCAACACAAATAATACTGCTAACGTAATAGCACAAGCACAAAACAAAAACATTTTGAAACAGCATCATTTGGAGTCACTTACTGGCCTCACTGTCATTTGTCATTTGGTGTTGCTGGCCAGAGGGGCCCCGTCATTACAGTGTCTTAGGTTTATTATCACATAGCCCATTATTCGGAGCCAATTAGGTACACAATACTGAGTAAATGTGACTGGCCGTCACTGGCCAGATGGGCGCCGTCATTAGACGGAGGGGCGCCGTCACTGGCCGGAGGGGCGCAGTCACTGGCCGGAGGGGCGCAGTCATTAGCAGGAGGGGCACCGTCACTGGCCATAAGGCGCCGTCACTGGCCAGAGGGACGCCGTCACTAACCAGAGGGGCGCCGTCATTAGCAGTAGGAGCGCCAACACTAGCCAGAGGGGCGCCAACACTAGCCAGAGGGGCGCCAACACTAGCCAGAGGGGCGCCGTCACCGGCCAGAGGGGTGCCGTCACCGGCCATAGGGGCGCCGTCACTGGCCAGAGGGGCGCCGTCACTGGCTATAGGGGTGATGTCATTAGCAGGAGGGGCGCCGATATTAGCCAGGGGGGCGCCGTCACTGGCCAGAGGGGCGCCGTCACTGACCAGAGGGGCGCCGTCACTGGCCAGAGGGGCGTCGTCACTGGCCAGAGGGGCGCCGTCACTGGCCAGAGGGGCCTAAAAAAAAGACGAAATCTCATGAGTTTTGGAAATCTGTCGGACGGCCCCTCAAACCAACGTTTTGGGCCGGTCTGCATCCGCCAGAAGGCCCGAGTCCTTACTTGGAACCCTTACTTAGTAAAATGGCAATGTTAACCTGCCAATGACTGGGGGGGGGGGGGCAAATATCTCCCCCCGACAAATTTTCGCAATAGCTCAAAAACCAATAGCGGTATCGACGTTAAACTTTGGGTACCTTCTCCTACACAAATTTTACGTCTTCTGTGCATAAATGAAGAAATTTTGTCGATAACAAAATCGAGATATCACGAATTTAGTGACGTTACTACACACGAGTTTGGCGAATAAAAAAAAACAGCTAAACTTTAACCCGCGCACTGCAGGGGGGGTTGATTTCCGCCCCCCCCCCCCCCTCAGGTTTTTCAAAGATAGCGAAAAAGGCGGCACGCAGCGCCGCTGGGTTTTGATACACCTGTTAGGACATCAATTGCGCACACTTTGAAGAAGAAAAAAATATGCTCGAGTCATCTCAGGTCAGGTCACCAGACCAGATCAAGTGACCCCACCACCAAACATGTTTGCAGTTGTGCCAAAGCCAGAGTTTTTCACCGATCAGGTTGAAACTTACAGGATGTCATGAGGGCATCAGTACTTACAATTCGTATAACTCGGAATTTTGATATCGGTGACCTAAGGTCAGGTCAATTTCGTAACCTCCCCATAATAAGTCAATGGGGAAATATACAAATGCTTCCTATTTCAAGGAAATGCATGGTACTAGTCCAATTACTTCTGGATCATGTTATTATAGAAAATTCTTGATGATCCCAGTGTAAGTTTTGTTCAGTGACCCCTATTGGGTCATTTGAGGTCATGCGAGGTCACCATCACTTTTTGTCAATAACTCTAGACATAATGAAGATAGAGAAGTAAAACAGACATCAATGTGTTTGTCTCGTCGAGACACGTCTTCCCATATGCAACATGCCCTACTTGGGTCACCACTTGACCTTGACCTTAGGTCAAATTGTTAAGTTGACTTAACAAGGTCACCATATATACAGGGGCGCAGCCAGGGGGGGGGGGCAAGGGGGGCAATTGCCCCCCCCCCCCTGACGGGTCACAGGGGGCCCGCCGAGATTGGCCCAGATACCATTTGCATTAGCTAAATGGCTTTCAAGAAGTCACAGAGGAGCCCTCAAACCAGACAAGGGTCACTCTGTTGCATGTCAAGGGCCCTCAGAGACACTGAATGGCTTTCGAAGCCGGCCCAGGGGCCTCTTGGGCATGTCCAGGGGCCCATTGAGCCCACCGAGGGGCCCAAAAAACTGTCCAGGGGCCTCTCCAGCATGTCCAGGGGCCCATTGAGCCCACTCAAGGGTGCAAAAACATGCCCAGGGACCTTTCAAGCATGCCCTGGGGCCCATTGAGCCCACTCAGGGGCCCCAAAAACCTGCCCAGGGGCCTCTAGAGCATGTCCACTTGTCCAGGGGCCAATTGAGCCCACCCACGGCCCAACAAACCTGCCCAGTGGCCTCTCGAGCATGTCCAGGGGCCCATTGAGTATGTTCAGGGGCCTCTCGAGCCTGGCCAGGGGCCCATTATAGTCTGTTTTGGGGCCTCTTGAACCTGCCCAGGGGCCCATCATAGTTTTTCCAGAGGACCATCGAGTCTGTTCAGGGGCCTCTCGAACCTGCCCAGGGCCATTAGAGCCTGCCCAGAGGCCTCCCGAGCTTGTCCAGGGGCCCATTGAGTCTGTTCAGGGGCCTCTCGAACCTGCCCAGGGGCCTCTCGAACTTGCCCAGGGGCCCATTGAGTCTGTGCAAGGGCCTCTTGAACCTGCCTAGGGGTCATTAGTCTGTGCAAGGGCCTCTCGAGCTTTCCTCCCATTGGTCCATTGATCCTGTTCAGGGGCCTCTCGATCCTGCACAGGGGCTATTATAGTCTGCTTAGGGGCCTCACGGCTTGCCAAGGGGCCATTGAGTCTGTTCAGGGCCCTCTCAAGCTTATCCAGAGGTCCATTGAGTCTGTGAACAGGGCCCTCGAGCCTGCCCAGGGGTTTCTAGCCGTCGCCTGCAGCGCCTGCTATAGCTGGAGCGCCTGCTAGCCGTGGTCGGCGCGGTTATAATGAGCGGTAATGTGCTGTACTCTGACCCACCTGGTGCAATGTTTTCTTGGGTTTCAAAATGGTTATTTGGTAAGTCTGATGCGTTTTTGAATTCGTGTGGGGGGGGGGGGGTGATGGTAGTACAAAACGATTTAACAATTTTCCTCTCAGGAGTGTGTGCTGCAATATTTGTCAGCCAGGGGCGTCGCCGACGGGAGGGTCGGGGGGAGGTCTGGGCAAACTCCCCCCACTTTTAGAAGGCGGTGGAGGGTCGACCCCCCCCCACACACACACTTTTTGAGGGAAAAAATACAAATGTATCGTAAAAATTGTCTTTGCAGTGCAGTAAAAAGATAGCTAGGCATGACACAAGTTTCGCAATTGCATTTTACAAATTTGGAAAATGGGGAAAATAATTGCATTAAGTGTCTGGCAGAGGCTCTCCTTGGCGGTAATTGCTGGCCCCAGGGCCCATTCCCTTCATAAAATATTCACTTCTAAGTTTCAAGCAGGCTACATGTTTAGCTAGTTTGCCGAGTTCCGAAAAAGGCGACGCGAACGAAAAGACGAGGAGATCGGCACCCGGAAGCTGCTCCAGCGGTGCACAATTTGCTGGACCGAAGAGCTAATAGTCGAAACAGGTCAGGACCATCTCCCCAAGCCATTTCACCTCACGGTCTGGTTCCAATATTAACATTTCGTTTTCCAGGACCTAAAATTAACATTTTCACGCCGCTTCGCGGCGTCACATCGGTAGTCATCGTCATAACGAAGCCATAGTCATCGTCATCGGTTCGTCGTAACGCTGAATTGCATGAATATCATGTTTAGCTTATTATCCTCTACAAAGCACACCGCCTATATTTCTGGGTTTTATCAGGCAAAACCGTAAAAATTTCGCGCCGCTTCGCGGCGCTAACTAACAAGTGCATACCTACCTACTATAACATGAAAATCCACATTAAAAATGCTGCAAAGGCATGCTGGCAATTTTTTTCGCCATTTCAGCCGCCCCAAACTCAAAAGCCGACCCCCACCTGTTGTAATGGCTAAGATATGTTTTCTCTCCAGTACGTAACAATACAAATTAGTAATGCGCTCAGTACAATGCCTACTGAGGGTCCTGGTCCAATCCAGCTCATCAAAAGTAGACGAGAAAAAAAAGCTAAAAAGGGGGCCTCACAAAATAAAGTGGCCGAAATCCGTAGAGTTTTTCGTATCCAGGGGTATTTTTTGGGGGTGGGGGGCCTCTCCCAGGTGCTTGCCCCCCTTTCTGAAGGTCTGGCTGCGCCCCTGCATATATATCATTCAAAGCGCCTTGACAAGATAAACACAATGGCGTAAACAGTTCTCCGTTATCTTGATTAAGTAAAAAGTTAATAGCAAAACACGATTTAGCAAAAAAACGGCATTTTTTTACCTCTGGAGCCTCAAATATTGACCTGAGATCAAATATGAGGACACCTTAGCGATTACAAATTTCACTGACTGGCGTTTGCTTTTTTCCGTTTGTTTCTAACTATCATCGTTTCCAGGCACGTAGCCAGGATTTCGTCCAGGGAGGGGCGGCGCCTCGAAAGGGCCCCTTCCCGAGCGTTGAAAGGGCCCCTTCCCAAGCGTTGAAAGTCCCCCCCCCCAAAAAAAACCGCATGAAAAGGCACGTTACAAGGCTGGAAAATGCAGTATGGCAGGTATGGCATGGGCTATACCAACGTTTAGGAGCTGGAGTTAGCAAACTGCCACATCAATTTTGGAACCAGTGACACGAATTTGGAATCAGCTATACCAACTTGGAATATTTTTTTAAGCTCAAGACCTGGAACTCTTAAACAAATTGCGCCGCGGAGCGGCGCGAAAAATTTGAGTTTTATGCCCTGGGTTGCTTTCTCATCAATGCGTCGCATTGCGTATGTTGCGGACCTCTAAAATTGCTATATTGTGCGTTTAAAAGTGCGGGGAAAAAGTGCTAAAGTGAACTATTTTGCCCAATAATATAGGAAAGTAGCAACATAACACATAAATGCGACGAGAAACTGACCGATTTTTTTCCTAACTCGCATATAATTGAATTTGTAATTAAATTGCGCCGCGGAGCGGCGCGAAAATTTTGAGTGTTATTCCCTGTACAACTGTATTCTTACTGTTGAAAGGCCCAAGATCCCTTCAGATCGTCTAGGGGCCCCTCTGACCTTTTCTACGCCCTTCCGACCTGTTCAGGGACTCATCTGGGATCCGCGAAACGAAAAGACATGATGTGGAGTGGGTGATATATATAATAAAGAGGGTTTACTCTACAGGAAAAAATAAAATCGGATCTTTCGGGTATATTGTAGCACCCTGACGAAGGGTATTACAATATACCCGAAAACTCCGCTTTTAATATTTGTATTGTGGAGCGCAAAGACGCGGACTTCGGTAACCGGAAGCTGTTCCAGCGGTGCCCAACTTGTTGGCCCGAAGAGCTAATAGTGGGGACCAGGCCAGGACTATCTCTCCAAGCCATCTCCCCCAGGCTCCTCCAGATCCACAGGGACCATTTATGCGCGGAAATGTCGGTCTGCCTCTTGCTACTTTGAAACCATATGCACCGTTACCAGTTGTTTGTTACAGTTCGGTATATAGGTATTTATACAGACTACAGTTATTATTAGCATATGTACTATTGAGCGCAGACTGCCACCGGCCATCGTGATTTACTATCCGAGTCTAATGTATATGAAAAACTACCTTCATTTCAACATTTTGCATCATACCGAGATGTGCAACCAGGAAAAGGGGTTACCTGAGGCTTGGCTCCACTCACGGTTTGGTTCCAATATTAAAAATGCGTTTTCCACGACCTAAAATTAAAATGTTCACGCCGCTTCGCGGCGTCACATCAGTGGCCATCGTCATAACGAAGCCATCGTCATTGTCTTCGTTTCGTCGTAACGCTGAATTTAATGAATAACATTTTAATGAATTTAATGAATTCAATGAATTTAATGAATAACACGGGGGCGGCCGCCCCCGCCGCCCTCCCCTTGGCTACGTGCCTGATCGTTTCTGAGATATATGGGAATTTCTGGAGCGATGTTCTAAAACAGGAAAAAAACATGTATGAAGCTATCAAATGCCTTTTTCCGCTTCTCGCTACGTTGCGTAGTTTTCGAGATCTCAGGGGGGGGCGGAAATCAACCCCCCCCCCTGCAGTTCGTGTTCGGCGCAAACCTGCAGTGCGCGGGTTAAGAGAGCATGCAAATTCTATATTTTGAGCAAAATGCAATACAAAATGTCAGAAAATAGCAAATGGCAAGGGCTACAAAATTGACTTTCGGATTTGTGAAAACTTTGGTTTTTGACCCCGCCAAAAATAATTTAAAAGAAATCAATAAAAAACATTTCTTCAGAAAAATCCCCTAAAAATAGAACATTGCAAATATATTAACAATTCACCGGATTTCGCATCTTTATACATAAAGAAGGGATTTAAAACAAGCTTTTCTTAGTAAAAGCTGCATATACTCTCTTTTGAAATAGGAAACGTGTCAATTTGTTGCCCTTTTCAGGCGGTTTGGGAGGCTTGGCCGCCTTGCCCCTGTTGGATCCGCCAGCGGCCAAAAACATTGGGAGGGCCGAGCGGGTACCATTGGGGGAGGGGGCGAACTCAACATTAGGGGGGGAGGGGGGGGGCGAGGGCCACCCCAAAAGTATATAAATATACACCTATGGAAGATATGTATGTGTTATACATATAAATATCAAACATTGGTTTGATCCATGCCCATGGACATGGATCAAACCAAGGCTGCAGCCTTAAAGAATATTGTCTGTACTAATATAAAACATGATGGCTGTGTTAGAGTCCTTCACAGTAGATGCATCAATGTTTTAAAATACAAAATTTGTTGTAACAATATAAATATTTAAGCCAAAATAATGCATGATGGTTATATAGTTTCTCCACAAGGCTGTACTTCATCCCCTCCCTGGCTGTACACTTCAGTCAGGTTCTAACAGTGGACTTTCATGTTATCATAGTGTAGACAATATTGACACACTAAAACACTCCAAAGTATTGGCAGGAAAAGTAAGCTATTTTAATGTGACCGAAGATTTGATTTTCACCATGCACAGTGTGAACAGTACAGTATTTTGACACAACCAAACAATGAAACCTTACCCCCCCCCCTTGTGTACGTCTATGGTCCTAACCTCATGGTGTATGAGGTTAGGACCATAGACGTACACAAGGGGGGGGGGGCAAACAGGACAATTCCCCCTGACGGTCCAACTAGAGGCCATCTTTTCAAACTCCGCAAGTCCTCGGCGACCACAAGGGTCAGACAATTCGCCTTCGCCACACATATTGTGAATGATTGGAATGGCCTCCCATCCAAAGTGGTCTGCGCTCCTTCGCTGAATGCCTTCCAAGGCTAGATTGGACGCCCATTGAGTTCACGTCAGGTTCAGCATACCAGTGACACTGACTGAGACATGCCAGGAATCATGAACTCGATGAGAGCGGGTACTACAGGCCTTGAGGCCTAAAAATCCTGATTACTGTAAGGTAAAGTAAGGTAAGGTAAGGTAAGGTCTGTACTCTGTACGTGCCCCTTTGATCAATATATATATTTTTAAATGGTGAAAATATGCCCTTTTTTAAATATAGCTGGCCAAAACCTGAGTTTTTTTTTGGTGAGGGTACTTTATGACATAGGGCCTGTTCCCGTGGTGCCTCTAACCTCCTCCAAGTTGCTCCAACTTGCAACTGTCTGTGCAATAGGATAGAACAGTTGCCAGTGGAGTACACATTATTCACTCCAGGAGGGGGTTATTTTTGCTTAGGGGGGCATAAAGTACCCCAACCCAAAAAACTCGCCATATTTGACCCAATATATTTTTTGAGGGGCATATTTTCAACAATTTTTGGCCGTATTCCGGTTTTACACACCTTTTTATAGGAAAACCAAATATTTTATACTAATTCTACACGTCTGATTTCATTAGAACTGCACTCAAAACAGAGACATTATCAGTACTTACCTAACAATAATATTTTGTATCACCCATCAATCCCCTCAACCAACCGCAATGACTCCGCCATTACAACTGAAATGTTAATTCAATTTACCTATACAAAGGTGTGCAAAAGCGGAATATCGCCCAACTTTTTCCTAAAAACCAAACACAAATTAATTAATTTTGTTTACCAAAGGGGCACATAGACCTTCGGGGGGGGGGGGGCATTGGTCCATTTGCCCCCTCCCACCCTTGTGTACGCCTGGGACAGTTGAAAGTTGGAGCAACTTTGAGGAGGTTAGAGGCGCCACAGGAACAGACCCACAGTTGGACGTGTTTCATCATAAGGCTTCATTAGGCAAGATGCAATTTTACACAATGAATCAAAAGGTGCTGATCAAGTATTTTATGACAAAACATGTCCACCTGTTAGCTTTCTGTGTCATATGCAATAATTGTCTGGATATTAATACAATTTCCCATTATATTTAGATATATTATATCCATATTTCTATCATGGGCTGCAGTAAAATATTTACCATATTTTCATTATACTTCTGTAGAACCAATCAAGCAAGCATTTCCATGCAACAAACACATGAAATACCTGGTCTGTGTAAAAATCAGATTCATGATCAATGATGTCAATGAGGTCAACAAGAACAAGAACTTACCAGAAAATCGTCGCGTTCAACTCAGGGTCGCCCCGTTTCTATATTGGGATTTGCACCTTCTTACAATACAATTTCGCAAGCTCGGAATTCTGGCTTCTGATCCCGGCAATGCATCCAGTCACTGAACCAACTCGGTGGTAATAACAGACCTTGGTAATAACAACCTATATTACTTCTGTACTATTTCAAAGTTACTAAATGACCACGGCCAAAGTCTGTATAAATACCACGGCTAGTTTGCGGCAGAATCTGCGTATGACGCAATTCTGACGTCAGCGGGTATGACGTCATACCTCATGGCCCGTTCATTCCCAGATTGTGGCCCGGAAGAGCGGGAATGAAAACGGGCCCACTAGTCCTGTGTCGAAATTACTTAACGTAGAGAGGTAATTCTTTCACCACAAACCATATTTAGATCTGCTCTACAAATCTGCTATCTCAGTCCAAAACCCCATGTTAAAGGTGAACTATTCCCTTTAAGGGTCACTGGGAGCCCCACCGAGATTGGCCCAGATACCATTTGCATTAGCTAAATGGCTTTCAAAAAGCCACAGAAGAGCTTTCAAACCAGGCAAGGGTTACTCTGGTGCATGTCAAGGGCCCTAAGAGACACTGAAGGGCTTTCGAAGCCAGCCCAGGGGGCCTCTCGTGCATGTCCAGGGGCCCATTGAGCCCACCCACGGGCCCAAAAAACTGTCCAGGGGCCAATTGAGCCCACTTAACCCTATTTGTAACAGGGGGGGGGGGCGGATTCCGCCCCCTCATGTTTTTCGCAGATATCTCCAGAACGGCTGGGAGCAGGCCCATGAAATTTTGGGACTTTTCATAGAATTGAACTCCGCATTTGGAGTCAAAATTTTGAGTTCTTAACTTGAACAGAGGCGGTACCAGGGCACAGTTTTGGGTGGGTTCGGAGGCGACATTTGGCGAAAATACGGAAATGCGATCTTCACGGTTTCTTCCTAACTGCATCAAGTATGAAGGAATTACATCGGCTTACCGTGATTGCAACAAGTGCAAATTAGATGATGTTAATGAAATATCATACAAAATTGCATGGCAGAGGCGGTTTCAGGGGCTTGAAAAGGGGGGGGGGGGGTTCCAGGAAGTATTCAATGCTTGGCGGGAAGCCAATAGAGCAATGTAAGGGGCATTTATAGCTATCAAGATGTAAAAGATAGCTTCTGCTTCCATTATTTGCATAATTTATTACATATATAGTTTCAGGGGCGTGTTCAGGAACATGAAAAGGGGGTGACTGGCATGGTGATGACGATATGCCAGCGATAACGGCGCAATATACGTTTAGCTTATAATAATATATGCACATATGATACCAGAAAAGGGAATAAAGTCATTTTTTTGCAGAGACGCGCTCAGGAATGGAAGAAAGAGGGTTATATTATTGCAAGAAAACTAAGAGGCATGGGCGTACAATGACATAACATACTGCAGTTTTCGGATGAAACACGCACCACAGGCTACTCTACGAACGATTATAAGATAATAGGCGAGTCCAGGTAGGGTAAAAGGGGGGTAAGCAATGTTAATTGAAGTTGTAAGTGAAATAGTCACTGTTGACTAGTTAGTATCATAATAGCGGATAATATACTTATCAAAAGGTCTTGCGCCGCCCTAGTTTGGATCCTGGATACGCCTATGATGAAGTACAACATGCAAAAAGGAACTATCTATGATCAGTAACATATTTATAGTGCTGGGTAGCAACTTGTCTGCGGTTAATATTTCTCCCAATTTTACCCCCCTTTTTCACTAACCTGGTACCGCCTATGGCAAAAAATATGATTTATAACTGTTTTTCTAATGTCTCAATCACATACCATTTCATTTATTAAAAAAAAACAATATAACAAAATGTTTTATTACGCATTTACTTCACCCCCATATTGAGAGACCTGCACACGCCTATGATTTTTGAATTTTCAAACGTCACCGTCATATATCAATTTCCGATTCAATCTCTATCGATTCCTATTAGTTGTGTTAAAATGGGTCGATAAACATGAAAGCTATGTTGGATCAAAAATACCACTAAAATTTGTAGTTTTTGCCCCCCTGTTGCCCCCCTATCTCAATTTTTGTATTATTATTTATAAGTGTAGCTCGTGTTGAGGGGAACCAAACACCGTTTCATTTTTGAAAATCGGACGGGTAGATCTCGAGATCTCCGGGGGGGCGGAATCCGCCCCCCCCCCCCCCTGTTACAAATAGGGGTAGCCAGAAGCCTGTTACAAATAGGGTTAAGGGCGCAAAAACATTCACAGGGACCTTTCGGGCATGCCCTGGGGCCTATTGAACCCACTCAGTGGTCCCCAAAACCTGCCCAGGGGCCTCTATAGCATGTCCACTTGTCCAGGGGCCAATTGAGCCCACCGACGGCCCAAAACAAACCTGCCCAGTGGCCTCTCGAGCATGTCCAGGGGCCCATTGAGTAGGTTCAGGGGCCTCTCGAGCCTGCCCTGGGGCCCATTATAGTTTTACAAGGGGCGCATCGAGTCTGTTCAGGGGCCTCTCGAACCTACCCAGGGGCCATTACAACCTGCCGAGAGGCCTCTCGAGCTTGCCCAGGGGCCCATTGAGTTTGTTCAGGGGCCTCTCGAACCTGCCAGGGGCCTCTCGAGCTTGCCCAGGGGCCATTGGGTCTGTTCAAGGGCCTCTTGATCCTGCCTAGGGACCATTATAGTCTGTCCAGGAACCTCTCGAGCTTTCCCAATGGTCCATTGATCCTGTTCAGGGGCCTCTCGAACCTGCCCAGGGGTTGATAGCCGTCGCCTGGAGCGCCTGCTATAGCTGGAGCGCCTGCTAGCCGTGGTCGGCGCGGTCATAATGAGCGGTAATGTGCTGTAGTCTGACCCACCTGGTGCAATGCTTTATTGGGTTTAAAAATGGTAATTTTATAAGTCTGATGCGTTTTTGAATTCGGGGGTGGGGGTGGGGGGTAGTAGAACAAAACATTAAACAAAAAATCCATCTCTGGAGAGTGTGTGCTGCAATATTTGTCAGCAAGGGGCGTCGCCGACGGGAGGGTCGGGAGGGGGGGGGGGAGATCTGGGCAGACTCCCCCACTCTTAGAAGGCGAGGGGAGGTCGCCCCCCCCCCAACACACACTTTTTGCGGGAGAAATTAACAATTTGTCGTAAAAAAATTGTCTTTGCAGCAGTCAAAATCCAGCTATGTCAAAAACTGGAAAATGTCGCGCCGCTTCGCGGCATGACTCAAGTTTCGCAATTGCTTATACAAATTTGGAAAATGCGAAAATCAATTTCATGAAGTGTCTGGCAGAGGCTCTCCTTGGCAGTAATTGCTGGCCCAGGGCCCATTCCCGTCATAAAATATTAACTTTTAAGTTGCAAGCAGGCTACATGTTTAGCTTGTCTGCCGAGTTCCGAAAAAGGCGACGCGAACGCAAAGACGAGGAGATCGGCACTCGGAAACGCTCCAGCGGTGCCCAATTTGCTGGACTGAAAAGCTAATCGTGGGAACAGGCCAGGACCATCTCCCCCCAGGCTCCTCCAGATCCACAGGGACCATTTATGCGCTGAAAAGTCGTTCTGCCTCTTGCTGCTTTCACACCATTTGCACTGTTACCAGTTGTTTGTTACAGTTCGGTACATATGTATACAGTCATTATTTGTATTATGATATGTACTATTGAGCGCTGACTGCCACCCGGTCATCGTGATTTACTATCCCAGGCTAATGTATATGAAAAACTACCTCCATTCCAACATTTGTCATCATATCGAGATGTGCAATCAGGAAAAGAGGTTACCTATCTTGGCTTCACTCACGGTCTGGTTCCAATATTACAATTTAGTTTTCCAGGACCCAAAATTAACATTTTCACGCCGCTTCGCGGCGTCACATCGGTAGTCATCGTCATAACGAAGCCATAGTCATCGGCCATAACGGTCATCGGCTCGTTGTAACGCTGAATTGAACGAATTGCATTTTTAGCTTCTTATCCTCTACAAGGCCCACCACCTATATTTCTGGGTTTTATCAGGCAAACCCGTAACAATTTCGCGCCGCTTCGCGGCACTAACTAACAAGTACCTACCTACTATAACATGAAAATCCGCATGCAAAATGCTGCAAAGGCTTAAATACACGTATCAAAATGGGAATTAATTTTTTCATCATTTCAGCTGCACCCACACTCAAAAGCCGACCCCCATCCTGTTGTCAGTTATTTATTTATTTATTGTACATCATTGGCACTCATCCACAAGGATGTGGCTATTATGAGCCCTCGTCAGACATAGGTTCACATGTTAAGAATCACAACTGCTCAGAAATGGTAGATGAAATAAAAAAGCACAACCTAAAACAGCACAAAGCAAAAATATTTGTATACGCTAAAATGATTGAAGTACCTACAAAGAACAATACTAAGCGGACGATATAAAATCTTCTAAAATCTTAAGTGAGAAGACAAGCTTTGAACACTTTCTTAAAGCACGCGTATGACATGCCCTGCAGCTCAGATCCGATCACATGTTCGTTGTACAGCACACATGCCCGGTGCCTAAAAGTTATTTTGCCAATGTTAGTGCGAAAGCGAGACAAGTACAGGTGGTCAGCGCAATGTCTGGTTCTGCGTTCAACTACATCTCTGTTGTAACGCACCTCTCGCCTAAGTACCTCGGGCTCATTGGTCATAACGATTTTATGCAGGAGACACAAATCATTAAAGTCCACCATCGCTGCGATAGGGAGCCTCTCCAAGTTTTCTATCACATCGGACACATGTTGGTATCTTTGTCGGCCTGATATCAACCTAGCAGCGAAGTTTTGCACTTTTTGTAGTCGTTTCAGGGCGGTTTTGTTGGCACAGCCGAATACTTGGCTACAGTAACGTACATGGGACATGACTAACGCGTTCACAACAGTCGGCAGTACTTGAGCCGGTATCATGTGCTTTGCGTGCATAAGGCCTATAAGAATCCCGAAACATTTTTTGACGATGCTATCTATATGAGGCTCAAAACTTAAACGACTGTCGAACATAACGCCGAGGTTTCGCACTGAAGACAATTTGCGCCCACACTGAGCTGTCCAGTCACCCAGATTTGACAGTTCTCTATAATTTTCCAGACCAAGATTGTAGGTCCTGCTGTGAAAGATGAAACGTAAGCAGTCAAGCCTTTTGTCTTTCTTTAGTACAAGTACAACAAAACATTTTTAGAGATGCTCAACATTAATTGTACCAAAGTATCTTCTACTTTCATATCCTTTCCACCCTTTCGGGGCACAGCCAGACCTTCAGAAGGGGGGTGGGGTGGGGTGGGGGGGGGGGGGGGGGGGGGAGTGAAAGCTCCTGGGAGAGGCCTCCACCCCCAAAAGTTAAGATAGGGCTTCTCTCCTGTACATAACAAAGCAAATTAGTAATGCGCTCAGTACAATGCCTACTGACTATATATATATGACTACTACTACTACTGCCTTGCAGTATATGTAGTACAGTCAGTCGGTACAAATTGAAATACAAACATACGGCACTGCCAAGAATCTTGCCACTATCCAAAAGATTGTGAACTTCGCGCCCGGGTCATCTCAGTCAAGCGTAAATTTGATCATGTGTCTGATGTGCGAGATGCACTCGGCTGGCTCGAATCCCTCAACTTTTCCACTATCAGTCCAGAGTCCTTATGCCTTCTTCACACAATTGTCAGTGCCAGAGAACCTGAGTTCATCGCCCGCCAGATCTGTGCTAACCGAGACAATCCTGCTCATGCCCGCTCAACCCGACAGGATCATCTCCTACAATTACCCGCTATCCGCACAGAGGATGGGCAGCGTCGATTTATGTACAGGGTCCCACAGCAGATGAACGAGTTGCCAGCGGACATTCGGGGCTTGAAGGGAGCGCACTTTAGAACAAGGCTGAAGGCTTACCTGCGTGATCTCGGTGGCTCATAATCCGTGTGTTTTTAGTGTTTTAGTGTCATTTTAGCATTCGTCCGTTTTTGTCATGTTTCTTATAGTCATGTCATAGTTGGCCTGTGTATGTCTTGTTCGGTACGAGTGTGGGTGTTTTACATGCATGTCATTGTCGCATTTTACTGACGAGAGGGCCGTAATAGCCACAGTTGATGTGGATGACCTTTAATAAAGTACTACTACTACTGAGGGTCCTGGTCCAATCCAGCTCCTCAAAAGTAGACGAAGAAAAATTGTAAAAAAGGGGGTCTCACAAAATAAAGTTGCCGAGATCCGTAGAGTTTTTCATATCCAGGGGTATTTTTTGGGGGTGGAGGCCTCTCTCAGGGGCTTCTACCCCCCCCCCCCCCACCCTACCCCCCTTCTGAAGGTCTGGCTGTGCCCCGAAAGGGTGGAAAGGATATTGAAGTAGAAGATACTTTGGTACAATTAATGTTGAGCATCTCTAAAAATGTTTTGTTGTACTTGTACTAAAGAAGGACAAAAGGCTTGACTGCTTACGTTTCATCTTTCACAGCAGGACCTACAATCTTGGTCTGGAAAATTATAGAGAACTGTCAAATCTGGGTGACTGGACAGCTCAGTGTGGGCGCAAATTGAAATACAAACAAAACATCTTCTAATATGTACGATTGGATTCATATAGGTGGGACTGTCACTGGAGACGGAGTCAACACAAAAATACAATGACCACTTCTTATTCTTAGATTGAATGAATCACTATTAGTTATCATGAAACACATAGCAACTTATAAATGTCCCTTTAGCATCAGCATCGTAACATGATGATTGTACATGTATATTACTGGAATGAGTCAATTGAATCCCTACTCAGAAATTTACACTTCAGCCTAATGGGATAGGTCAAATCAAAGGACAGAATTCAAATACTAAATGGGATTGGTATGGAAGTGACAGGACTTAGTAACTTACCTATACAGGTGGGGAAAGATCTCAAATTCAGCACTGTCAAAAAGGGGGTCCTAACATTGACAACAACCGACCCACTTTTAACCGACTATTTGACAAACTCAATGAAGCATTACTGTAAGCATGAGTTTTTGTATTCTTTACTCCATCAAATTAAAACAACAGATGTTTGATAATGAATTGAATAGTTTTCAATAGGTATTCAGAGCATGTATAAACCCGTATGATGTTAGGAACCCCATGGCGAAAGTTAAGTCAAATTGTATCTCTAGTCTCTTATTAAGATATGTCCACATGTTTCCTAATTGCTCTTATGTACCCCTATACCTACCCAGAGCACAATGGTAGTGGCACATTTATGATTTAAACATCCAAAGCAAGGCCGCCGGCGACTCTGACTGGACTAGGGCCTTGATCACGCCAAGACCAAGTCTTGACAGCAGGCGGCCTTGGCCTTAACACTGATAATAACTAGACTGGTGGACACGCGTATTTTTTTGGGTAGACCAAGAAGTCCACGTATCCACGCATACGCATACTAAGGGAGCCATAGCCCATAAGTCAGTCAAAAATATTGACATTGCTTTGAAATTCCGTTTGGGCATCGTCCATACTTGGTTCTCCGATATATCTTCCGGCTTTTTAATATATTTGAACATTTTGAATTTGTGGTGATAAAACAAATCCACAAAATCTAGATTTTCAAATAGTATTCAAAAACCGGCATAAATATTGGAAAACAAGTATGGACCAACCCCAAACCGAATTTCAAAGCAATATCTATATTGTTGGCTGACTTATGGCTCCCTAACTATGAAAGGTACGTGGATGAGGCATTTCTTGGTCCACCCCAAAACGAATATGGGTGTGGCACATGCGTCAGTATTTTGTATCGCTGGCGCAAGATTAGCGCCCATTGTAGGCAAAGTCGCAAGCATTTGTAAGGGCCAGGCTGTGTTTGGGTACGTTTGTTGATTTGGACTAATACTCTTATATAATTTATGATTTGACTATCTTTCTGAACATGACTTGAACGTAGCTTGATACCTAATGCGCAGATTATGTCCCAAGTAGGTACATTACAGGAATATATTTGTTTGTATTCGCCCATTTACCCAGGTTACGTTTAATACACCCTTCAATCACTGCAAATTCTAAGGATATTTGATAACATTCTTATAGTTTATAATGCAAGCGTATGCAAATATCCACATAAACGCAGCGTTTCCAGGATGCATTGAACGTCACCCCAGTTTATCTCAGTGTAGATACATAGGAATATGCCTGAAAGCTCAGAAAGACAGGGCTGTGACAGGTGATGTATTTGTAGAGGTAAAACACAACACGTGCAAAGTTGTGCAGCAGCGCTCAGAATGAGTTTTTAAGTTTTTGGAGTGATCTGCTAGTTAGAGCGTGCTTTTGAATCTGAGGGGGTGCTTTTGGCAGTGAGGGGTGCACTTTTGGGCTCAGGGGGTGCTCGAGCATCCCAGAACCCCTAATTCTCCACTTATGAATGGATGGCGTTTTAAAATGAACTTCCCTCAGCCAAAAGCGCATGGGTGCATCATGGGTGGAGCTTTTCAGACAAAGTTGGTGGGGAAAAATATCACATTACCTGGTTGTTTTGCATGGTTCAAGTGAATAATTGTAATTTTAACGCCAGGAAACGTTCAAATCTGACAAAAGTTGGTGGGGCAAAGTGGAAAGTTGCTGGGGCAGTGGCCACACCATTTGAATAGGAAACTCCACCCGTGTGTGGCATCTCGTCACGCAGCTCATACTTTTATATGAGATTGTGCCCAAAGTAGATTGTTCACATTAATTATTATGAAAGCATAGATGATGCATTTTATGTCGGAGACTAAGCATGCAACTAAGTTTTCATTGTATGCTTTTGAAAAACAAATTGTTATAAAGTGTACTGACCCGATTATATGCTGCATGCTCTATGCTCTATGCTGACCCGATTCTGCAATGGCGCATAATATTCATTGCGCCGAGACCTCAGCTGGGTGGTAGGCCGAGGAGAGTGAAAACCACCGTAGCCCGTGGTCAGATTCCACAATGGGAACATCTAGATCTAACCGAGGAGTCACGGCCGGAACGGGGGACAGATCTATCCTTCGTCCCGGCCACGCCCAGATTCGTCCAAGCCGTGACCGAGGTAGGGCATAACGGGGACCGACTGAGTCAACTATATACATGGTCGGGCTAGAGACGTTGAGACCCGATTGGGTGTGGGATTGGGGCTGGGGACAGTGAAATCTGATTAAGTCGTGGTCGGGGCTGGAAACAGTGGAATCCGACTAAACTGAGTCCGGAACAGAGACGGCGGGGTCTGTAGGGTAGGTAATTGTATTTGGTCTGCCACTCCATCCTCCATTGCCACCCGTGTCACTTTCACTGACGCAGGTCCAACAGAACAATGCCAATTTCAGCATGATTACTAGATAATTACTTGTTGCTCCAGTGTCCAGGTGGAAATCCGCTGATCGAGTCATGCTTTCGGCAATCATCATCCAGCATCACGAAAATCACGAAATGCGTGACGAGCACGTGACGCGAGCTTGTTAATAACTAGGCCGGTGTATTATAAAGGATCGGGATGCAACCCACGCTCAGCAAAAGTCGCATTGTGCAACCGGAAATGGACAATAGCGAGATACAGTCTGTTGTGCAAACGGAAATTGAACGTAAAAAGACATTCATTTATTTTCCTACACTCCTGCAATCCTGAATTGTCCGAAATAATTTGCTAAACCAGTTCCTGCTGATGAATTGTCGACGTTTTGTATTCGACCTTAACAGTTAACAGCTTTTCCAAATAGGTAGGTACTAAGTAAAACATGCATATCTAGCTGCAATAATGTAATAATGAACAACTGTGACAGAACAACTTAAAGTGCTCTGAAGAAGCCACAAAGGCGCATAAAACATAGGCGTTATTAGGTAAATATATGCATAGGGTCTCTTCAGTTTCCATTGGTCACTTGGGTCACCGGCACTTTAAGAGCAGAATTCATGCCAGACTTAGACTGTTTATGCTTAACTATCATGCTTATATGATGGATGGCTGTGATGAGCATTGTGCAGATAAAAAATAACATGGAAAAAGTAGCCTTTGCTCATGTTATGGTATTGCTATTGTATTTTTAACGATTTTTTCCCTATTTTTTACTTATTTTTAACTATCATGCTCATTCATTTCGGACCAATTCGGCTCAGGTTAGCGCACTGAAATCTAATTGCGGGATAAATTTCGAAATGGTGAAACCTGTTTTTTTTTTTCAACTGCCTTCAGTATGTTTTTTTCTTCACTTCATTGCATTGAACTGAGTCTCAAGAATCTTACAATCCCAGAAAATTCGATACAATTTAAGAAGTTGAGATTTCGTTTCTTTGCGCAATAATACAACATTCCTTTGTTAAAGCTACTTAGATTTGTAAAATCAAGATATGTGCTAATTTCCCCCTGATTTTAGTCGTCTGGGTGCTAACGGCTCACTTGCCTCCTGGATCTGGCTTTGACGCTCGGTCATTTAAACACGAATCTAAGCATTACGTGAAACATTTTCACCACCCAGAGATATGATTACTGAAAGAAATAACTCAGAAAAAAAAATGAAAGTGTTTATGGTGCTGTTGGCCAAACACCTAACTAATGATGATATAATGTGACATACTTTATATTAAAGAAAATAACACCAACGGTATTTGTAAGTCGCCCGCACTCCACTACGGTTGTAAAAACAATCAAGTATGCGTCACTTTCACAGTCCTGCCCTCCCCAGGTTACGTAACATAACCATAGCGAAGCCCGTGCCGATATGGAATATTAGCCCGCCGGCGCTACGTAATCGCGTGTTACCCATGTTTACTGTGTTACTCATGTTTACCCATGTTCCGTTTTGTGCTCGCTGTTCGCTCCCCCACCCGAGCCACGCTGAGATGTGTAGCAAGATACGTTGCGCGGCACCCTGCCCCTCCCCACTATCCCACCGGTGCTTTAGCATACAATACGGGAACAGTGACGGTCGATCGAGCCCTGGGGGCGCAGGCGCGGAGCCAGGGGGCTGCTCGGAGTCTCGGGTGGACGGCAGGGGGCCGACCCTATATCAGCGGTCATCAGGTTCACGACACTGGCCGAACTCTCTCATCTCGGCACCGTCTCCGGCTGTTCTGCCGGGGTGCCGGGGTCCGTGTTCTGCCGGGGTGCCGGGGTCCGTGCCGATGCCCTTGAGCACACGCTGACCTTGAGCGCGCCTCTGCCAGCTGATACGGGCGTGCGGCGGCGGTGGCGTCTTGACGCCAGGGTGTACCCCGGCCGGCCTGTACCGCCCCGTCCGGCCCCGGACGAGGTGAGCTCTGGCGCTGAGGGAGGCGACGGTGCTGTGACCCGACCGCGGAAGGGCTGTGAGGGTCAGCGAGGCGTATAGCCGGTGGTGTGAAGGTGTGACACGTCAAGCTTACAAGTCTCGAGCGGGTGGATACTTTCTGGTGGTATATGGCATTAAGCTACCTTGACCTTATCTCAGGAGTATTCGGCTGTTGCTAACCGTGCTTCAGAGCCTGAAAAGTGCAGCGTCAGGTCTGTGCGCTGTGATATCGCAACACTCACAGCTGACCTGTGGTAGGTGATACTGTGGAGCGACAATACTACTGGTCTGAACCGGGACTGTCTCCTGGCTCGCTATGTGGGCCCTAACGCTGGTGCCGGGTCCGATGACGATCACCGTGTTGTGCCTGCTACTGCTGGCCATCGGCGTCTGGGCCTGGCGGCGGCGGCGCTTCCTGCACGCGCTGCGGGACGCCGGCGTGCCGGGTCCTTCGCCCGGCTTCTTCTCCGGCAACGTGATGGAGTTCCGCTACAGCGACAAGCCGTGCCACCTGGTGGTGCACGACTGGCTGAAGCGCTACGGCAACATCGTCGGCTTCCACATGGGTGTACACCGCTACATGGTGGTGAACGACCTGGACCTGCTGCAGGAGATCTTCATCAAGGACTTCAAGAGCTTCGCCACACGCCCACCGCCGTCCATCTCAACGGATGACTTCCGCCACTCGGTGCTGCAAGTGGACCAGGAGCGGTGGAAGCCGATGCGGTCGCTGATGGTTTCCTGCTTCACGGCCTTCAAGATGAAGCAGATGTCGCCGCTGGTCAGCCACTGCATCGACACGACGCTGGACGTGATCGGTGAGACGGCGGCGCGCGGCGAGGACGTCGACATCCACGGCCTATTCCAGGCCTTGACGTGTGACGTGATCGCCGCATGCGCGTTGGCGCTTAAGGCCAACTGCCAGCGCGACGCGAAGGACCCGTTCCTGCACCGCGTGCGCTTCTTCATGGACCACGCATCGAACCCAATCACCGAATCGGCGTTCGCCTTCCCGCTGATCGCCGACGTATTCGGCCTCATGCTCAAGCTGTTCTCCGTCTCCGAGCAGATGATCATGATGATCAACGACAACCTGACTGAGGTGATCAGGAGGCGGCGGGAGGATCCGCAGGCGTGCCCCCAGGACATCCTGCAGGCCATGCTGGACGCCAGTGAGGAGCAAGACGGCGGCGTCAAGAACAAGCTACAGATGACTGACCAGGAAATCAAAAGCAACGCGCTGGTGCTGGTGCTAGCCGGGTACGAGACCACCGCCAACGCCCTGGTCTTCACCGCCTACCTGCTGGCCAAACACCCGCACATCCAGGAGCGGCTCTATGAGGAGATCGTGGAGCACCTGCCGGTGAGTGGCCCGGGTGGGGTGGCGGTAGGTGTGGGGGCGGGGGTGGTGGTACTAGTCTGTAGGTTGCTGTGCTTTTCCGCGCAGGGTGACACAGGCGGCGGAAATCCGATATAAATTGAGTTTAAAATATTAAACCGGAAATGGTCTTGTGGAATAAACTGACCTTGTAACGTTGACCCTCATTGATATACAAATAAAAAGCAAAATTTGGTTCGAAAACAACTAAGAAGTGCAAATTACGGAAGAAACGTATTGCAAAACGCGACAAAGAAACTTCCCCGAGGCAGTGGTGGGCAACTTCCGTTACTCCGCTACTCTGTTACTAACGGAACTACTTTTTCAGTAACGGAGTAACGATCTCGTTACTTTTCAAAACAGGTAACGGACCAAGTAACTTCCGTTACTTTATAATCAAGTCGGTTACTCCGTTACTCCCTAATGATTGGATATTAACCCTCGCCAGTGCAGGGTCCGATACCCTCGCCAGTGCAGGGTCCGATACCTAATGATTGGATATTAACCCTCGCCAGTGCAGGGTCCGATACCTAATGATTGGATATTAATCCTCGCCAGTGCAGGGTCCGATACCCTCGCCAGTGCAGGGTCCGATACCCTCGCCAGTGCAGGGTCCGATACCTAATGATTGGATATTAATCCTCGCCAGTGCAGGGTCCGATACCTAATGATTGGATATTAACCCTCGCCAGTGCAGGGTCCGATACCTAATGATTGGATATTAACCCTCGCCAGTGCAGGGTCCGATACCTAATGATTGGATATTAACCCTCGCCAGTGCAGGGTCCGATACCCTCGCCAGTGCAGGGTCCGATACCTAATGATTGGATATTAACCCTCGCCAGTGCAGGGTCCGATACCTAATGATTGGATATTAATCCTCGCCAGTGCAGGGTCCGATACCCTCGCCAGTGCAGGGTCCGATACCCTCGCCAGTGCAGGGTCCGATACCTAATGATTGGATATTAATCCTCGCCAGTGCAGGGTCCGATACCTAATGATTGGATATTAACCCTCGCCAGTGCAGGGTCCGATACCTAATGATTGGATATTAACCCTCGCCAGTGCAGGGTCCGATACCTAATGATTGGATATTAACCCTCGCCAGTGCAGGGTCCGATACCTAATGATTGGATATTAACCCTCGCCAGTGCAGGGTCCGATACCTAATGATTGGATATTAACCCTCGCCAGTGCAGGGTCCGATACCTAATGATTGGATATTAATCCTCGCCAGTGCAGGGTCCGATACCCTCGCCAGTGCAGGGTCCGATACCCTCGCCAGTGCAGGGTCCGATACCTAATGATTGGATATTAATCCTCGCCAGTGCAGGGTCCGATACCTACGTGACCGTGCAGGGTCCGATACCCTCGCCAGTGCAGGGTCCGATACCCTCGCCAGTGCAGGGTCCGATACCCTCGCCAGTGCAGGGTCCGATACCTACGTGACCGTGCAGGGAAGGGGGGTGGCTTGGTACGATCCCCTGGCGTTTCGTCCCTAATTGAGCTAGATCTTCGATTAACACGCGCCCTGGAGGGGGGGGGGGAATCCGCCCCTCCGTTTTTTTTTTGGATAGCGCAAAAACGGCGGCCGTTTTTTGCATACCTGTTCGGCAATGAACTTCCCACATTATGTAAAATTCTTGACCTCGGGTCGTCTCAGGTCAGGTCACCAGACCAGGTCACATGATGAGGCCTCCAAAACGTTTGCAGTAGTTTTAGTTTTTTACACCACAGTTTTAGGCCGATCGGTTTCAAACTTGCAGATTTTTTTTTTATAGGGTCATAGATAACGACAATTTGTTTATCTCGGATTTCTAATATCGGTGACCTAAGGTCAGGTTAATTTCGTGACCGCCAACACTGTTTTGTCAATAACTATCAACATAATGAAGATAGAGAAGAGAACATGGTACCAATGTGTTTGTCTCGTGGAGACACGTCACCCAATATGCAACATGACCTACTTGGGTCACCACTTGACCTTGTCCTGAGGTCAAATTTCCTAGTTTACCTAACCTGGTCAACATGAATATGATTCGAAGTGCCTTGACGAGACAAACACGATGGCGTAAAATCTTTATTAGGTAAAAAGTTATTTGAGAAAAACAGTTTTGCCAAAAAATAACCTTTTTGACATTCGATGACATCTGGAGACTGGAGCCTAAACTATTGACCTGAGCTTAAATATAAGGACACCTATGGCGTTTGAATTTTTCAAAAGCTTTCGATTGGTTTGTTCCCGTTTGTTCCTAGCTATCATAGTTCCAGAGATATTTGGGGGTGTTCGAAGCGAAGTCCTAAAACTGGAAAATCTGACCTTTGATGACCTCTGGTGACCTCAATATTGACCAGACTTTAAAAAGACCGATGTACTTTCGATAGAACTTGTCTCGAGCTATCTAACGTCGTTTTCCGCTTGTCGCTACGTTGCGTGGTTTTCAAGATCATAAGGGGGGGGGGGGGGGCGAAATCCGACCCCCCTCCAGGGCGTGTAATTCTCAGAGGCCCTCCAGGGCGCGTGTTAACAAAACGAGAGTATTGCTTGTGATGAGAGGAAGTCGGCGATATCCGACTTTAAGGTCCTGGGTCATCAGGTGACCACTGAGGTCATGTCAATAACCCGGATGTAATAAAAATCGTGTGTGCAGATATTGACTTCTAATCAAGCGAGAGTCGTGAATCAAAATGCAGCACATTTCTTGTCGTTAGAGGAATGCATTTCCATTAACTCTAGGGCCCTGTTGATCTTTGACCTGATGACATGATTTGACCTTTGACCTTGATTTAATATCGCTATTAATATATTATCGCTATTATAATATCGCTAATATCGCTATTATCGTATCCGCATTGAACATTCATTCTTGTCCGACACAGACAGCTGGTTTGCAATTATGTACAGTTGGTAGAGATCTGCAAAACATACTTAGCCGTGAAATGTTCTTAAAATCCACGGGAGATCAAAACGTCATCTTAGGTCATCTGAGGTCAGTGACCTCGGTTGACCTGTGTAAGAATATGACCCCAGTGGAACATATTATTATATAAAATGGATCCCAAATATGACCTCAGTTGACCTCTGCAAAGGTCAATCGAGGTCACAATCTCAGTGGAAACCACAACTGTCACCTGGAAACACCTGTGCATATGCTCCTGAACAACACACACTCGAAACCTGCACAAGTTACAAGCATCGATACTGCGGGACGCCAGTTGCGCCTGACATGACCTTGAGAAACAGGTCATAGGTCACGGGTCATGTGGGTTATAAATTCAAAATTTTCAGAGTATGTTGGGAATTTTTCCAAAGTAGGGTACTGAAAGTTGTGTCGAAATCGGTTGGAAACTACGCGAGTTATTCCAGAAAAACCGAGGGGGGTGGCATCCACCTCCTACCCGGGCGAGGGTTAATTATAACAATGTCACCCATCCTCGCCCACATTAACAAATCTATTATTTTATCTTATTTTTAATTTTGATTTGTCTTGGTATTTTTTTCATCTGTTCCCTTTGAATTGTTGCTGTATGTAACATATCTGCTATAAGTTGAAGGGGCTGAAATCCCCTCAACTGAATAGGATACTACATCCGTGCTCAATGCTCATGCAGTGGGACATTTTTAAACTGGCGTCAGCTGTTGTCATTAACCCCCAGGCCCCATGTGTCTGACCGCGGTTCTGTCGGCAGGCTGACGGTGACCAGACGCTGCGGTATGACCAGCTGTCCGCCATGACGTACCTGGACCAAGTACTGTGCGAGTCGCTGCGCTTCTACCCGCCGGTGGTGACCTTCGTGTCTCGGCACGCATCGCAGCCCTTCCGGCTGGGGCCGTGCTCGCTGCCGGCCGGCGTGAACCTGATGGCGCCCGTGTGGACGATTCACCACGACCCGGCCATCTGGCCGGACCCGGAGCGATTCGACCCGGACCGCTTCAGCCGCGAGAACAGCCAGGGCCGCCACCCGATGGCATGGCTGCCGTTTGGAGCCGGGCCCCGCAACTGCTTCGGCCGCCGGTTCGCCATGCTCGAGACCAAGATGCTGCTGGTGCGGCTGCTGCGCCGCTTCCGGATGGAGATGGGAGAGAGCACGCCGCGCGAGCTCGAGATGGTCGTGCCGACAGTGACACTCTGCGCCAAGGGAGAGGTGCGCCTGCGCATGACGCCCCGGTAGCGGCCAGACAGGAGGCCCCCTCCCCCACCCCACCCCAAAAGCGAGAACTACTCCCCTCCCACCCCCCCCCCCCCACAAAAAACACCCCCCCCCAAAAAAAAAAACGTTCAGATGGGAGGTTGTCAGATGGGAGGCTGTCAGATGGGAGGCTGTCAGATGGGAGGCTGGCATATGGGAGGCGCTCAGATGGGGCTGGATCAGAAAGAAGGCCGTCGGTCAGTTGCTGTCTGACGAAATATGTCGATAGACAGGAACTAATGTCAACAATAGAGAAAATAATTACAACATCTGTAAATATATCGATGAAGAGACCTCGGGAATTGGCGAAAATCCAGGTTTTCGAAGGCCCGGTTTTATGTGTTGTGCTCCATTTGTCGAGCACAGTTTTCACAATGAGGTTAGGGGGAAGAGGTTAGGGGGAAGATGTTAGGGGGAAAAGTTAACGATACGAATACCACTCATTTGGAGTGTTACGTAGATGTTTGAGTGTTATCTTTATCCATACAGATTGGCCGTGCATGATAAGATTACAGGATGGGGATTGTGGTGAGAAGGACATGTTGCTCCTTCGGAAGTCCTGGCTTTGTGATTGTTCCTAGGTTGTGTGGCATATTTTCCTCCAAGGGCGCCGCCACCTCCAAGGGCGCCGCCACCTTCCGAAAGTTGGGGGGGGGGGGGGGGACGGAAGCATTCTGAAGTCAATTATTTCCATACAACGCCCATAGGCGTAATGTTAAAATCCGACAATGTTGGGGGACACGTCCCCCCTCCGTCCCCCTGCCCCCTATGGCGGAGCCCCTGTCTTTATCATAGTAACCAGCTAATGCATAGCCGGGCTATCTCGAGTGAGCTCTGGCGTGCAATCAAGGCGAGAATGGTAGGAATCTCGAATTAACTCGACATAATGCGCAGCACCATTTGTGTTCGGTGGTGTTTAAGATGAAATAAACTATTTATAATACTTAAGTTTGAATTAGTCGTGCAAGATTATTCCCGTAAATCTGGTACATTTGAATATGTGTGTATATTAGCGAATCACGCCTGGGCAGCTCACGTGGATGGTTGATACGGTCTGGCGGGTGGACTACGGTGAAGTATAGGTGGCGCTGGTCAGAAGCGAGCTAGGTGGCGCTGTGGTCGCGTGCAGACTGCAGAGGCAGTGCGGTCAGATTGTCACTCGTCCATTTCCTGTCGCGCTCGCTTGTTTATTCGCTCAGCATGGGTGGGCAGGTGAGGCCCTTTGCAGTGTGTTGTGCTCTCTTCCTTGGAGCTTAGCTAACAGTGTAGCAAGCTACATCGTCGTTAAAACTACTTGTTTATGCACCGGGCCTCACTCCCTAACACACAGCGTCCCGAGCCGGCCTCAGCCGACACCCCTCCCCCCCCTTGCGTCTCCCCCCCCCCCCCCCTGTGTCTCTGATGAAACCCGACACCCCCAGCCGTCACACGACCGTCACCCTTCCCTCCCCAACTACCCCGGACGGACCCGACCCGAGTCGGCTGCCGCCGACGCCGACCCGAAGGAAACGCTGAACAAGCGGTGGGTGGCACCAGGACACTCGGGTCAGCATTAGCAGACAAAGCCACAGCTCAGGGAACGCGAGCATGTCATGACCACTCTGACCCTCCTTTGTTCCCGTACCGGTAACGTACCCCGACACCCCGACAGTGTGAGGCAGGGCAGACAATAAGGTCAGTATAGTCGTCGATAAATTATCACACAGGGCATTCCAGGACAGATCGACAATCGACACCCTACATCTCCAATTTCGATGAAAATCCGTTATAGGGATCATCTGGTGCGCCAAATCGCGCTGTGCAATTTTCAGCTCAATTGGAGTTACGGGTGCCGAGTTATAGCCTCCGGCATTTTCGTGAGGTCACCTTGCATGACTTAGCCGATCAGTCAATAACTCCACAACAAATGATCTAATTCCTGGAAGAAACCCATACATTTTCTGAATGGCAATGAAGTGAGGAACATCATCCCAGGCCCATTTTTTGTGGATTCTGGCGAAATGACTCCGTGACCTCTGGTGACCTGACCTGACATTGACCTGACCTTGACACGAGCGCAGTGTATTTTTTAAAAATATACTTTGGTAAGTTGTCTTTGCAAAGGAAAAAAATGGAGATGGTTATTTTCTATAAATGTACTTTCTAATTGCTCAAAATAGCGCGTTTTTTTTTTCTTTCCACCAACACAACAAAAAAATATGCATTGTCCCATGATGACATTTATTGCGGTTTCTGTGTCACACGAAGGTTTCAGGATGCAATATAAGCCACTTGAAGGTTATGTTGGGTGAAATTTTGACCCAGGTCATGCAATTGATTCAAAGAAACATATATACAGAAAGACCGATAAAGCTTCCGAACCAACATCAATAAAGCTTCCGAACTTCCGAATCAGCGATCCACATAATCTGCCGATAAAAAAAAATGTTGCGTCTTTAAGAGTCCATCTTCGACTATTAGAGGAATACATGGAAATGATGTCTATTTCCAACAAAATGTGTAAACTATTCCACTGCAGCAATCGCCACGCGATCGCCACGGCCGGCCGGCAGCGCGAGCTGATAAATCACAGCGTCACACATGCCATTTCCAAAGGTCACACTGAGTAACACCATCGATGCGCACGTACCAAATTGTTAAAGTATAAATGTATTGCTATCAGGGGTGGAGAATTAGGGGTTTTGGGGGTGCTCAAGCACCCCCTGAGCTCAAAAGTGCACCCCTTACTGTAAAAAGCACCCCCTCAAATAAACAGGTCCGTTCAACTAACAGCTGCTCAGTCTTACTTCGACGAAGTAAGACTGAGTGGTGTAAACGTGTGTATATGTGTGTCTGTCCGTGTGTAAATAGGTGGTTTTGCACGGTCAGGTAGGGACAGGTCAGTTCACACGGTCAGTCTTACCGTCCCTCAGCATGTTTGTGGGGCCGGTCGGCCGGCCCGGGGCGCGAATTGCCCGACCCGGCGCCGTAGCCGGCGCTTAAAAATCGCTGTTTTGGTGATAGTGCAATTCGCGCCCCGGGCCGGTGGACAGGGGCAGGCCTCCCGCACCTCACCGCATAGCTCCTGGCGCCTCACCTCCACTGGCAGATCCAGCCTCCCAATATGGGGGGGGGGCTAATTTCACTGGGGGCCTTCCTGGCCCCAGGGGCCTCCATATGACCTAAAAGGTACCCCCCCCATTTTTCCCTTTGCGGACTTGGGTTATTTTTGTTCGCTATGCTATTCTTACGTGCAAGGACGTGTCAATTAAGTGCAAAAATAAAATTGATGGATATTTGCCTCCAAATATCTCCTATTTTGTCATTTGACATGCTATTTTATATATAAATTAGTTATTCGCTAATACTTTTTGACTGAATGAAGTTAGAAAGCACGGTAAACGTTATTTTGTTGTTATCATCAAGATACGTTGAATGCTGTGCAGTATGAATTCTTTCTGACATTTGATGACCTTGACCTAAGGTCAAGGTCACGGCGCAGTCACCTTTCCCAATTTGACCTACACGGCGATGTTATAAATCTTTGAACTTGTCTTGAAGATAGGAATTCATTGGTATTAAAACCAGTAAGGCGCCGTAGTTGGCGATGAACGAGCGAGCGCGAAATAAATGTATCGTGAATTTCATCCCGATCGGGAAAGTAGTTCCTGAGATACAAAAAAGGTGCGCACGTGCGCACGTGTAGAGGCACCCCACCCATGACTTGTGGGTAGTCAGCGGCGGAGGGGTCCCCAACCACACACCAAATTTGAACACAATCGGCTCAGCCGTTCCTGAGATATAGAATAGGGGTGTGCACTTGCGCACGTGCAGAGGCACCCCATCCCTGACTTGTGGGAAACTAGCGGCTGAGAGGTCCCTAACCACACACCAAATTTGAACACAATCGGCTCAGCCGTTCCTGAGATACAGAAGAGGGGTGAGCACGTGCGCACGAGCAGAGGCACTCCACCCCTGACTTGTGGAAAGGCAACGGCTGAGAGATCCCTAACCACACACCAAATTAGAACGCAATCGGTTCAGCCGTTCCTGAGATATAAAATAGGGGTGTGCACGTGCGCACGTGCAGAGGCACCCGATCCCTGACTTGTGGAAAATTGGTGGCTGAGGGGTCCCTAACCACACACCAAATTAGCACACAATCGGCTCAGCCGTTGAAGTGTTGTTGCGAGAAAACACTTTTCAACACCCCTCACGCGGCACGCGCCACGCGCAGTGGTAGTCACCCACATGAGTCGGTACCGGTCTCAAACAGGGTAGGTTGGATGGGGCTGCTCAGCAAAGAAGTCAGCTTGTCAATCGGACGTGTGGTTGCAGAGATATGAGCTTCTCAAAAGCGTCGACACGGGCAGGGCCGGGCCGGACCGGGCCGGGCCGGGACGCTCATATTCAGATTTGTCCCATATACCACGGAAAGACGAGCGAGCGCTTCGCGCTCGCTTGTAATAATTGCGCGATCGTTAATGATTATAAAGCAAACCGAGACATTTTCGTGATTTCTTTACACCGAGAAGGAAGTTATGAAGTTACTATTCGACATTCAAATTGAAATGAATTTAAATGTTGCCATTGACAATCAGGCGTTATTTAAGCACAATCGAATTCCTCGCAACAATACCTTGACATTGACCATAGGTGAAGGTCACCAAATGTTAGAAAGAGGTCATACTGCATATCATTCAACGCGTCTTGACGAAAATAACAAAATGGTGTCCATTTTACTTTTTTTTTCTTTATTCAGTCAAAAGTTATTGGATAATAATATCTTTTACAAAAAGAAGAAGAAAAAATGACAAAATTTACCATATTTGAAGACAAATAACCATCATTTTTTCTGTTTGAATGACACTGCTTTACAATTAACAATAATACAGTCAAAATAGGAATTACATTCGGCTTGGGTATACAAAAATGATTCAAAATTTCAAAAACAAATACTAACTTTGAACTTTAAGGTCAAGGTCATTAAATGTCAGAAAGAGGTCATGCTGCAGAGCATTCAATTCGTCTTGATGAGAACAGTAAAATGACGTCTACCGTACCAATCTAGTTTTATTCAGTCAAAAGTTATTAGCGAATATCATATTTTTTATATATAAAATAGCATTTGAAATGACAAAATTTGTGATATTTGGAAGCAAATATTCCTCAATTTCAATATTTTATCTCACTTAATTGACATGTCCTTACACGTAAGCATAGCATATACAAAAAATAGAAACACGTTTGGGAAAAGGTATCCAAAAAGTTGTACAATTTCGTAAAGGTACTAAATTGTGAAATTTTCGAAATTGAAAAAAATCAACATCACCATGTTCTAAAACAGCTCATTGCCATGCTAATGACATAATACATCTATATTGCTTCATAAATTCCCCGCCATATGGGCCGACAAAGATTGACCTGCACCGTGACCTTATAAAAATGTCCGAGGCGATATCTCCTGAACCACTGCTTGCATTGCAATACAACTTTAACAACTCACATAAGCGCCCCAGGCTACTCCATATACCAATTTTGGCCATACTCGGTGACATGACGGGGTCATTTTGCACTTTGTTTTTGTCGATTTGTCATGGAATACCACAGCTACAAAAAGGAGACCATTGTTTGTTTTTTTACTGAATCTAATTACCCTATTTAATACTAGTAGACGTATTCCACACAACATAGGTACCTGTGTAAGGAAATTCACTCCCGCGCTCCTCTGCCACCCAGCAGACAGCAGGAGACCAAAGGCTGCGACGCTGCGTGTAAAATTATAACTTACGTTGGTTGTGAATCACTCCAAAATAGCGTCAGACGCGCCACTTTACATATCCCTACTGCTACCAAAACGCTAGCAAATAAAGGAAACACGAATGAGGCAAAACAAAAATATTTATTTCGCAAGAAGTTATTTTTTCGCAGGCAGTACCCATTTTCATCGCCAGTTTCAGCGATTTTTGAGGGGGGGGGGGGGGGGTAATTTCTATTGCCACCCTGTCGAGCTTGGGGGAGGGGCTTTTTCCCCTGCCCCCCCCCCCCTGGATCCGCCAGTGCACACCTCTCGCTGCGGCATGTCCGCCCGTCGCCGTTGTGATATCCGAGGCCGCGCCGAGCAGCTGCCCGGACCGCTGCCGACCGGACCGTGGCTTCTTCTGCGTTGTGTTTTTTTTTGTGTGATTGTTCGAAATATCGAGATACATTGAATACATAAATGAAAAAGGGAAAAAAAGTTAACACGGTCAAGTCAGCATTGACGACTTCGTTATTTCGGTGCCGATATTATGTGACTTGAAGGTTTATATGTTCGTACCGTGACTTTTACTTCTCTTCCCATCGTTTACAAGTTAACATACATTACGATTCTTGATGTGACTCGAAGCGTTTTTTTTTTGGGGGGGGGGGGGGGCAGGGGGGCAGGGGGCAGCCGTAGTGCAAACAAAACTCGCTTCCAGAGACCATGACAGGAAACTCCATATTGGGTTTTCAATGCATCTTGTCACTGATGTTTGCATCCATTTTCGTGCCGCTTGCTTCCTTTTAGTTTACGGTCTGTCGCGTTGAAGCGGCCATAACGGCCGCCACCTCTCTCCTCGTCCTCTCGCTACAACTTGGGATTTGAGAGCCGCCGGTGAAAAGCACCCCTGGCATTTTGACAATTCTCCACCTCTGATTGCTATAGACATGTGCAAGAGCGTGGAGTCCCAGAGCGTATGCGACGATCCTGGACTCTTTGTTCCAATGCGCTGGATGCGCTTCGCACGGAGCGAGATATCTTAGCCCGAGCACTGTAGGGGGTATGCACCGAACACGAACTGCAAGGGGGGGGGGGGGGATTTCAGCCCCCCCCCCGTGAGATCTCGAAAACTACGCTAAGTAGCGACAAGAGAAAAACGGTGTTTGATTAGCTTGATACAAGTTCTATCGAAAATATTTCAGTTTTGTTTTAGGTCAGATCAAAATTGAGGTCACCAGAGGTCATCAAAGGTCAAAGGCCCCCACGTTTGGCGAAATAGAGCCAAGTTCTTTAGGCTATAATACTGTGACGTCATCAGTCAATCTGGTATAAACCTCCCATCTGGTATAAACCTTGGCGGTTCGTTCGAAAATCTGCTCTAGAGCCGTTGAGGTAGAGTTTTGAGAAAAACGAACATTGGATCATATGATTTCTATATCCAAGCTACAATTCTGCTATCTCAGTTCAAAACCCAATGTTAAGGTCGACACTTCCCTTTAACTCGAAAACTAAAAGAGCTAGAAAGACGCAGAAAAAAACGTTCAAAAGCTCCCGACAAGCACATTCGAAGGTACTTAATTTGTTTTCCTCAAGTCAATATTGAGGTCACCAGAGGTCATCAAGGGTCAGATTTTCAAGTTTTAGGACTTCGCTCCAGAAACCCCCAGATATCACAAGAACTTTGATAGCTACGAACAAACAGAAAAAGCAACGGAAAGCTCTTGAAAAATGCCATAGCCGAAGTGTCCTCAAATTTGAGCTTAGGTCACAAATTGAAGCTCCAGAGCTCATCAAATGTCAAAAAGGCATACAAAACGTTTATCACGAATAGCTTTTTACCTAATAACGACAAGGTAATAGTTTTGACGCCATCGTGCTTGTCTCGTCAAAACGCTTCGCATCATATTAGTGTTTACCAGGTCAGGTCAACTTACAAATGTGACCTCTGGTCAAGGTCAAGTGGTGTTGACTCAAGTAGGTCATGTTGCATATGAGAAGACGTGCCGCGACGAGATAACCACATTGGTGTCGGTTTCACTTCTCTATCCTCATTATGTCGATTGCTATTGACATAAAACTGTTGGTGAACTCGGATGACCTCGGCTGACCCTGTAGGGGTCACTGAACAAAAATTGCACCTAGGTCATCAAGAATGTTCTATAATAACATGATCCAGAAGGAATTAGACAGCTATATTGCTTCTCCTTAGAAAAGGAAGCATTTGAATATTTCCCCTTAGACTTATAATAGGGAGGTCACGAAATTAAACCGACCTTAGGTCGCTGATATTCAAAATCCAAGATGAGCGAATTGTAGATATGTGTGACCTTATGAAATCCTGTAAGTGTAAAACCGATCATCCCAAAACTGTGACTGTGGTACGACCACAAGTGTTTTTGGAGGTGGGGTCACGTGACCTGGTCTGGTGACCTGACTGACCTAAGATGACCCGAGGATTTTTTTTTACATAATGTGGACAATTCATACACTAACAGCTGTGCCAAAAATGGCGGCGCTGCGCTTCGCCGTTTTTCCGCTATCCGCGAAAAACCTGAGGGGTGTCTAATCCCCCCCCCCCCGGCACGGCGCGGGTTAAAATATAGGGATGATGTGAGCATGCAGCCAGGTGTTAGGGTATTCATGTGCAGTAAACAAATCATCCCAGCTGTGCTGGTGTCATTTTTGTATGTGCCACTTTTGGTCTGAGCCACTCAAAGCACTTTTACCACCCCAGCCGAGCAGATTTTAAAACAACATGGCCCTTCGCTGTCAAAATAGGAGTGACTTGGTGCAAAATGTTATTTAGATACGTTAGAGACATTGAATCGGTCTTTCTTTCGGGGAATGTTGTTTGTAAATCGGCTCAGTAGAATGTTCTATATATTCTTTAAAAAATTGCGAGTTATTATTTATTTGTATAGGGCAAGAGATTCTCCGTCCAGATGACGTCACCACCTCTGAGTCAGATTCGGTCAAATCGCTGGATGACTACCTTCTTATAGGCCCTTGATTTGAATGAAAATTTGGGTTTGTCATGTCGTTCGTTCATGTCGATACGGAGTATGATTCACTGTGATCCGTATATAGTGTTTTATCTATATTATCGTTCGTTCATGTCGATACGGAGTATGATTCACAGTGAACCGTATAGTGTTTTATCTATATTATTAGTATTCATATTATTATTATAGTGTTTTACCATTTGACAAACGTGTCCATATTTGAAATGGTAAGTGGAAATTTAGTTAAAGTGGTTGAAATGTTCCGTGTGATTATAAGTATATTAAATCATCTTCATCTGTATATTTTTTCCTCATCTTCCTCATATATTTAGGCATCAGTTTTAATTTGGATAAACTGCTTAGTCGAACATTGCAAATCGTTTAAAATTGCTGTTAAAGGAAATAGTTCACCTTCAACATGGGTTTTGAACTGAAATAGCAGTTTTGTAGCCCGTGTTGAGAAATCCTTATCTGCAACTTTTCTTGGCTGAAAAGACTCTCCAGCCGAAGATATTTGACTTTTTGGCGAAGGAATACGGCGCATATATGATGTACCGTACCGTCTGAAAGTGCCAGCACTGCCATGGAGCATGCGCAGACCAATAACGCACACCATAAAATCCATAATTTACAACCTTCTGTCCTGAATTGGCGCGATGTAGGACCATTTTTAAACAGAAAAAAAGAAACTGTATGAAAAATCTAATAAAATCGTGCTCTGAAAAAAATCCGAAGGTGACCTATTTCCTTTAAGGGGAATATGTCACCTTTGTATTAGTTCCAAACTGAGATAGCCACTATCCTGGGCCGTTGTTGAATGTCCTTCTTACTAAGGTAATTTTCCCCAAAACTTAACCGTTTTTAAGCAATTCAATTTACCATTTACAAAATGACTCCCAGCTGGTGCAGTCGCTGATTGGCTGACAGCCACCTTTTCAGCCAATCTCACTTTCTCAGCCAATCAGCGGCGGTCTATAGCTCAATAATGACGTCATTCGCGCAAATCTAAAAACTTAATTTGCATAACGGTAAGTGACTTTTCGACTGAAAAATATCACCATCGTTTTCAACAACACTTACTTCATATTTTCTACTACAACCAGCGTATATTTGACAACTTTCAGAAAGGTGAAGCATTCCCTTTAAAGGAAATGGTTCACCTTCGGAAAATTTTCAGAACACGATTTTATTATATTGTTAAATACAGTTTCTTTTTTTCTTTTCAAAAATGGTCCTACATCGCGCCAATTCAGGACTGAAGGTTGTAAATTATTAATTTTATGGTGTGCGTTATTGGTCTGCGCATACTCCATGCAGTGCTGGCACAGTTCAGACGGTACGGTATATCATATATGCGCCGCATTCCTTCGTCAAAAAGTCAAATATCTTCGGCTGGAGAGTCTTTTCAGCCAAGAAAAGTTCCAGATAAGGATTTCTCAACACGGGCTACAAAACTGCTATTTCAGTTCAAAACCCCATGTTGAAGGTGAACTATTTCCTTTAAAGGGAATGTTTCACCGTTGTATTGGTTTTGAACTGAGATAGCCATTATCTTTGGCCGTTATTGAAATGTCGAAAATACAAAGGTCATTTTCCCCAAAACCTAGCCGTTTTAAGCAATTAAATTTATAGTTTGCAAAATGGGGTCTGTGCTAGTGCCGCCGCTGATTGGCTGACAGCGACTTTTTCCGCCAATCCCACTTTGTCAGCCAATCAGCGCGGTATATGGCTAAATAATGACGTCATCATACCACATTTAAAAGCTTAATTTGTATAAAGTTAAGTGACTTTTCGAGAGGAAAAAATATCACCATCATTTTCAGCAGCACTTGCTTCATCTTTTCGACTACAACCAGCATATATTTTACAACTTTCAGAAAAGTGAAACATTCCCTTTAACCCGCGCGGCGCTGGGGTCTCCATCCGAACGTGCGGTGCTGGGGGGGGGGGTAAATTTTACCCCACCCCTCGTATCTTCCGAACCAATAACCGCAGCGAGACGCGCAAGGCGGCGATCGAAAGCTCTCTGTGAGAAGAATATAACGCATGCCCGAAATTATTAACATAAGGTCACATGTCAGGTCACGGTCAGGTCAAGTGTCAAAATTTAAGTATTTGGGTTTTTGGGCTATACTTTCCATCCAAAGCCTTGTATTGCAACTGTTATCTCACAAAGTGCTCCCAAATGTATAATGCATCTCCCGCATAAGTAAAAGTGTAATTTTAAGCAAAGGTCAAGGTCAAGGTCAGGTCACAAAAGGTCACGGGTCTACGAAAGCCATGCGACACATGTTGTATGGGTTATTTTACACGTATAATTCGATAGAAGCAGCCATTTTCACAGCTTGACACCATATAATCGCCATCAGGTCAAGGTCAGGTCACAATAAGGTCAAAATTTGAAATTGATTAATCTAAATAAACATTGCATGTTTCTAGACTAGTTTTGTCTTCTAAATACAGTGGTGGCATTTATTTGTTTATATCTGGTCAGTAAAAGCCAAAAAAACGCAATTAAAACAAATGACGTCATGAGTTACTTTTTCTTAGAGAGCCATAAGTCAGTCAAAAATAAAGATATTGCTTTGAAATTTGGTTTGAACATCGTTCATACACGGTTCTCCAATATGTTTTCCGGTTTTTTGAAAATCTTCAAACAAAAACCTTTTGTGGAAATTCTTCTCCCAAAATCAGTTTTTTGCATTTTTGGGGGTCAAAAATCCAAAATTTTGAACATCTGAGATAGCCATGTTAAAGACAATGTTATTTCCTTTCTGTTGACGCCTTTTACTTGTGATTTGCGACATTATGCGTTTTTCTACGATTTTTCAAACATTTAACGTTTTTTCACCAAAAATGACATGACATGACGTCACTAAAACGTCATTATCTCCTCAAAATTCTCACGAATTTCGACAAAATGGTAACACAATATGTATAATTGATGCACCATAAGGTACCGCAAGTTTCACTTCGATATCTGGCATAGTTTTGAAGTTATGGAGAAAATCCGGGAGGGGGGTAAAATTTACCCCCCAGCGCCGCGCGGGTTAATGTTCAAAATGGTTGTGCAATCACTAGTTTCACTGTATTTTTACCAACTTGTGAAATTTGTGGTAATCTTTGACTAAGGTACCTTTCAGTGTGCCGTGCTATGCACATTATGGCAGCATATGGTAGCATCATAAAAACAGCGGCATTGTGCACCAAAGCGGAATTTCCATATTTATTTGACGAAGCCGTTAAACTAAACTTAACCCAACCTAACCTAGTAATATCCAGTAAGGCGCCGTAGTTGGCGATGAACGAGCGAGCGCGAAGGAAATGTATGGGGAATTGCAACTCGATCGGGCAAGTAGTTTCTGAGATACAAAATAGGTGCACACGTACGCACGTGCAGAGGCACCCACATTTGACTCGTGGGAAAGTGGGGGCTGAGGGGTCCCTAACCACACACCAAATTTGAACACAATCGGCTCAGCCGTTCCTGAGATACAGTATAGGGGTGTGCACGTGCGCACGTGCAGAGGCACCACACCCCTGACTTGTGGGAAATTGGCGGATGAGATCTCCCTAACCACACTCCAAATTTGAACACAATCAGCTCAGCCGTTCCTGAGATATAGAATAGGGGTGTGCACGGGCGCACGTGCAGAGTCACCCCACGCCTGAGTTGTGTGAACGTGGCGGCAGAGGGGTCCCTAACCACACACGAAATTTGCACATAATCTGCCCAGCCGTTGCGGAGTTATTGCGAGAAAACACTTTTCAACACCCCTCACGCGGCACGCGGCACGCGCCACGCGCAGTGGCGGTCACCCACATGAGTCGGCACTAGTCTCAAACAGGGTAGGTGAGATGGGACTGCTCAGCAAAGAAGTCCGCTTTCAATCGGACGTGCGGTTGCAGAGATATGAGCTTCTCAAAAGCGTCGCCACGGGCCGGGCCGGGCCGCTCTCAGATTTTCCCCATACACTACGGAAGGACGAGCGAGCGCGAAGCGCTCGCTCGTAATAATAACAGGTTTGTCAGAATATATTTTGGCATTGTGCACCACAACACAATTTCCATATTTCTTCCGACAAAGCCGTTAAACTAAACTTAACCTAACAAAACCTAACCTAACCCATTAATAATAATGGCTTCGTCAGAAGAATATTGAAATTGCACTGTGGTGCACAATGCTGCTGCATTTATGATGTTACCATATGACGATCTGACGTCATACCATGCTGCCATAATGTGCATAACAGAAGAGTAGTCAGCTGACGGTAATATTACGACAGACTGAAAAGTGGGTTACTATCTACAAGGTGGTCTGTGGGGGTAGGTTCCGCAGCGCAGCGGCCAGCGAGCGAATGCGAGCGGAACGGTCTAAACGTGGGTTCCTGCAACCGTAATTGCTGTAAAAGTTATGTCAGGTTTGATTATGTATCGTTTTTGGTGACGTCATAGCTTTGGTATTACTGGTACACTTTTCTGTTTGTTGTAATAATACTCTCTTCTTTTATCAATGAAGTTTAACCCTTGTTTGAGACTTGGCCTAATTAAAAAATAATGATACTTCACTTCAGCCAGACTTCAGCCTCAAAATTCGGAAAAAGTCGAAAAATGTCACTATATTTCGGCACAAACCTTGATCAGGTGACTGATGAATCAGTGATGTCACCTGATGAAGGTTTGTGCGGAAATATAGTGACACTTTTTCGACTATTTTCGGAATTTTGAGACTCAAGTCATTTGTATTGTTGCTGAGTGCTGAGTACTGAGTGCTGTTGAGTGTGTTGCTTGAGTGCAAATTATGTTTTGGATATCTGCTGTGAGCTTAACCAGGTTAACCCGTAAAAAAGTTGAAAAAATGTCACTATATTTCGGCACAAACCTTGATCAGGTGACTGATGAATCAGTGATGTCACCTGATGAAGGTTTGTGCCGAAATATAGTGACAATTTTTCGACTATTTTCGGAATTTTGAGACTCAAGTAATTTGTATTGTTATTTCTCTTTTCTTTTATTAGGGACCTCAAGAACACCATTAACTGGGGGGGGGGGGGGAGGGAATTACTGAACTATTATCTAATGGTTAAGGTATAGTGTGATAGGTGTCCACTGTCCAGTAATGTCCATTTTGTGTATATGGTCAAGTAGTGTTGAAATGTTGAGTGTGTTGTAGGCTTGTTTTAGGTCGAGGAAGAGTGCTGCTGAGTGTGTTGCTTGAGTGCAAATTATTTTTTGGATTTCTGCTGTGAGTTTAACCAGGTTGTCAGTTGTGCTTCGTTCTGGCAAGAAGCCTGATTCATTGTTTGATATGATGTTTATTGATTTGATAAAATATAGCAGTCTTTCTCGAATCATTCATTCACAGATTGTGTGGTAACACATGGTCAGTGATATTGGCCTGCAGCTTTCAGTGAGAGTCAGACTGGTTATTGATTCGACTCTGATTGAATCGATTGGAATCGTTCAATCAAAATCCCTTGAATCAAAGACGAATCGATTCAACACCGGATTTGTTTATTCATGAATCATGATTGAATCAAAACCCGCATAGAAACAAGGCTGATTGAATCAAAAAGACTGTGGAATGCTATTTCAATGGTGAGTCAAACGTGATTTGATAAAAAAAAAATATTCTTTGAATTGGAAAGAATCATTTATCAAAATGGTTATCCATGAATCAAACGGTGACAGAATCATTCATATTCCTAAAGGAATCGTGATTGAATCCTTCCAAAAAGGTGAGTCAATAACCAGTCTGGTGAGAGAGATCTTTGTTTGGTTTTAAAATATAGGGATGATGTGACCACATGCAGCCAGGTGTTAGGGTATTCATGTGAAGTAAAAAAATGACCCCAGCTGAGCTGGAGTATTTTTTGTATGTGACACTTTTGGTCGGGGCCACTCAAAACTCTTTTACCACCCCGTTCACAATCACCAACTTCAGACCCAGACGGACACCACCCATCACCTAGAAAACATCTACCTCTGGCTACAAGACTTCAAAGAGATCTTTGCCACCAGCAAAACCGATCATGCAAGTCTTCTTCCCCATCAGTCAGTCGCCTCTCCCGCGCTAGAACAGATGTTGAGGTGCCTGAATTTGCCAAAATAATAATAATAATATCCATTGCGTAATGCAATTGTGTCAAATCTCAGAACTCCTGCATGGATGGTTTGCTTTTTATTTAGACAGAGGAAAGGAAAAATCCAGTGAAAGTGCCTCACACACGTTCGCTTTAGCACTACCGAATTAGATATGGTATTAAAGTAATTTAATGCAGTGGGTTCTTATTATACATCCTTTTTGTAAATAGCTCGTAGTGAGACACCTCCTGCAAATTGGCTATAAGTTCCCGAAATTCACATTTCAAAGCTCCAAAGTATTTATGCCAAATCATACCATGCTCTGAAAACAAATCGCTGTTTAAAGATGTGGATCAATAACCACGAGGGAAACCAACAATACATATCATGGAGTCGTCCTCGGTGATGATCTTGGAGACACTATAATTTTGGGAGGAATCAGAGCGTTGATTTTTTTGCGGTAGCCCACCACTTCCGGCAGCCAGAAGAGCGTGTTGCCGGCCGAGTCGGTGACCCGCACTGCCTCGCCGGAGTCGCCGTTGCGGGCGATGGGCAGCGGCGGCAGGGTGGGTTGGCCCACCATCCAGACGGTGTTGGCGAGGATCCAGTCCAGGTAGGAGCTCACACGGGTGTAGATGCCAGGGTACTGCGCCAGGCCGCAGCGAAAGCCGCCGGAGATGATCCCCACCAGGAGCCGGCGGTTGAAGGGTCCGTTAACCACCATCGGGCCGCCGGAGTCACCCTGAGAGGGGGCCACACAAGCGGGTGACCATTCACACCACACGACACTATCAAACCAGGCTTCAATATAGTTTGTACTTATGAGACCGATATGGAACAGATATACAGGTAAAGTGAACGCCAGACAAGAAAATAAACAAAAGAGTCAGAAAAATAGACCAAACAGCTACAGAATCAGGCTGTGCAGTCAAACGTTATATTGTATTCATTTTGGCGATGACTTTATGTTCAGCTACGAGACGCATGTTTTCGCCAACATGCCAAATAACTCCATAAACTACACGCGGGCAAACATTATTATTTACAGGCAACATAACCCGCGCACTGCTGGGGGATGTTTGAACACCCTCGCCCCCCCCCCCCCCCCCCTCCTCCCCCCTACAGTTTTGTGAGGTGTAAGCCAGTGAAGTGTAAGCCAGCGAGGTGTAAGCCATGAGCGAGGTGTAATCCATGAGCGAGGTGTAAGCCAGCGTTACGATATGTATCTTTGGCTCGGCTGAGGCCACGGACACCGCAGACGTATCTCCGGCCAGGGCTACTCAGTACTCACCCTGCAGGCGTCCCGTCCGCCTCCCGGCCAGCTGGCACACAGCTTCGTGTCGCCGAAGCCTCCCGGAAAGTAGCGAGGCAGCAGTTTGGTGTACCTTTGCTCACACTCTGAGACGTTCGACCCACGGAGCTTCACCGATCTCAGAACATCGGTTTGGTTTTCACCTGGGGAATCAAACACGGTGGCCACAGGTCTCTGGTTAATTCTGAGACAATTATCGCATACGATTGGAGAAGCTTACCAGTGTTATGGAGCAGGGCCAAAATGCAACATTACAATTCGGTATTTTACGGATTATATACATATTGCCAAATTATAAAAATATGAAGAAACGCATTTAAAGGAAATAGTTCACCTTCGGGAAATTTTTCAGAACACGATTTTATTATATTTTTTAATACAGTTTCTTTTTTTCTTTTCAAAAATAGTCCTACATCGCGCCAATTCAGGACAGAAGGTCGTAAATTATTAATGTTATGGTGTGCATTATTGGTCTGCGCATGCTCCATGGCAGTGCTGGCACTTTCAGACGGTACGGTACATCATATATGCGTCGTATTCCTTCGCCAAAAAACTCAAATATCTTCGGCTGGAGAGTATTTTCAGCCAATAAAAGTTCCAGATAAGGATTTTTTCAACACGGGCTACAAAACTGCTATTTCAGTTCAAAATCCATGTTGAAGGTGAACTATTTCCTTTAACAGGGATGAAGGTTGAGCAAACTGGTTGGGAAAACTTCCTGCCCTGTATCTATACTAAATTCAAAACTATATTCAGGCAATTGGAGCCTTTGAAGATGCTTTGAATATTATCCAAGCCAATATATTCACATTGCAAAAGGTTATTGTCATGTTATGCTTAACCCTCGCCCTACGGGAGCTTTTTTCACCTTCGCCCTACGGGGGTCCTAAAAAGACCCCCTGTTAACTTTCAAACCAAGCAACATAGAGCAACTGGGTAAGGACCAACATGTTTCCCGTTATGTTTGGAATCTAACGGTATGCAATTTTTAGGTTTCGGGTCAACGAGTGACCTTCCACATCAAGTGAATGACCTCGATCGACCACGTCCAGAACAGCGATTTTGCTGTCAGAAAACCTCAAAATGAGAAATTGAAAAATGTAAATAAAAAGGCATGTTCCTAGACCAGTTTTGTCTCCGAAATACAGAAAAGGTAATTATTTATTCGTATCTGGTTAAAAAAAGGTCCAAAGAAGTTATACAAAAATTGACGTCTTGAATTTCTTACACTTGGGGAGCCATCACTCAGTCAAAAAACGAGATATTTCTTTTAAATTTGGTTTGAGTATTCTCCATACTCAGTCTCTCACATATATTCCGTTTTCTTTAACATCTTTGAAAATTTTGATTTTGTGGTGATTTTTCCCAAAAAGCGTTTTTGTTCAATTTGGGGGTCAAAAACCCAAAATTTTGAAAATCTGAGATTGCCATTTTAAAGATTTTTTTATCTTTTCTTAATTGCGTTTGCAATTTGCTTCAAAACTCTGTTTCCTGCGATTTTTCAAACATTTATCGTTTTTCCACCAACATGACGTCATCAAAACATAATTATTTCCCAATTTTGTTAACCAATTGCAATGCAATTTTACAGCATTCGTATAATTGTTGTATACTTAGCTACTGAAAATTTCAGCAAGATGCGTTGCATGTATACAAAGTTATGCAAGAAAAACCTCAGGGGGGGTCGTTTTAGGACCCCCCCCCCCCGTAGGGCGAGGGTTAAAGGGACACTCCCACCTTAACATTACTTTTGAGTTGAGATAGCCATGTTGTTGGATTTGCATTGAAATTAAGTAGGGTAGCAGTTAAAACAACTGCATAGGACTAATACAAAAGAAGTTCGACCTTGGTCTTGACAATTGTAACGAATAAACCCCACGTGTATTTGAATAGGGGTTTAAAGCCTACGACGTCACTTCTCTTTACCAAATGGTGATGATAGTCGACTTGTTTTAAGGTTAGACTTGGAGATATTTGCGTGTTTCATTTCTCGATCGCTGGGTGGATCGGTAATGGTTGTGTGCTGTGGTTACATAAAGTCTAATGCAATTTTCAAACGATGCCAAAGATTCAATGTGTGGTATGTGGAGCTCTCAGTGAAAGGACTTCGGTGTTCAGGTGAGTTCGTCATGCTATTTAATTTACCAACAGCCAACACTCAACAGGTTTATATTTTCCTATCAACGTATATACACCAATTATGCTGTGATTATCGTTTCAAACATCACAAGAGCATAAGCCAGACAAAAGGCAATTTGTTTGCCATTATGATACATTTGGGTAATCAGAGGCCTATGTCGGATACCTTTGCAAAACATTGAGTGGGAAAATGTGCCACATGCCATTATTTTAATATTGAAACAAGTTTTGACACATTAACAAAATTGAAAGGAGGAAATTGTGCTTTCCTGTTGCCCTGAGGAGGATGGCAAAACACATTTCCCCAAATCAAAGTTGCTTATATTTTATATAAAATGCTGAAACATGCCCATTGTCTACAATGTGTTCCCATTTGGCAGGGGCTATGGCCACTGTGGTCTTTCACTGTATCCGCCAGTGGTGTTCTATCAATATGTTCGCTAGTGATGATGTTCAGTGAGCAAAATAATAAATTATGGAAATATAAGATTTATCATATTTTTCAACACTTTTGAGAGACATGATAATAAGAATTGCTAACCTAACTCTCATAATGCAAAAACAAAATGATTCAGTAAATAAAACAAGATAGGAAGCTTTCAGCTTGCGCCTTCATCAGCCATTATTTGTGCAATACAAATAATGGCTGATGAAGGCGCAAGCTGAAAGCTATCTTGTGTTTAATTTACTGAATCATCTTTTCGGCATTATGAGAGTTGGCTAGGAATTGTTCTTAGAATATAAGATTATTTGACCAAAAATGATACAGGTAATCTTCGACTAAGGTAGGTACCTGTCGGTTCGCCGTGTAATGCAAAGTATGGCAGCATATGGTAACATCAGAAAAACAGCTGCATTGTGCACCACAGCAAAATGTCCATATTTCTTCCGACGAAGCCGTTAAACATAACCAGGGTGTGGCAGGGAACAATTGTAATAACAATCAAACCTGACCTAACCTTTACAGCAATTACGGTTGCAGGGACCACCGTTTAGAACACTCCGCTCACTGCGCTGCAGCCCTATGTGGGGGGGGGGGGCTGTTGCCCCCAGACCCCCAGACCATCTTGTAGACACAACCTAACCCTACAGCGTAAATAAGTTGTCTGATGTATTCATGCAACCTAACCTAACCTAACCTAACCAATTTATAATAATAACGGCTTCGTCAGAAGAAATATGGAAATGCTGCCGTGATGCACAATGTCTCTGCTTGTATGATGTTACCATATGATGCTGTGACGTCATACTGTGCTGCATACTGTGCATAACATGGTGCACTGACAGAAAGTGTGTTCAGAATAAGCAGCTTCAACAAGATGTATCATTGGCCATTGCAAAAATATATAATTAATCATGGATGTATATTATGCTGTGTCTGACCCCGTGTGACCTGCTGCTGCGTCTGACCCATGTGACCTGCCGGTGTGTCTGACCCTGTGTGACCTGCCGCTGGGTCTGACCCTGTGTGACCTGCCGCTGTGTCTGACCCCGTTTGACTTGCTGCTGTTCTGACTTCTGACCCTGGTTGTTGTACGCTGGTTGCTGTACTGTGTGTTGGTGTTGTCGTGCCATGACCTGAGCTGACCCCCCTGAGTCTCGGCACGAAAACGGCGCAGCTCGGACGCGGCGCGCTCCGACCGGCCGACGAAGAAGCCGGTCACCCGCACCCGTCGTGCTACGTCAAAGGGTTATATCATTACCGTCACTGCACTTGAATGATATGCTTGCATGCGGCAACCGGTTGATGATGAAGGTTTGTGTGCGTAACGTGCATGTGCGGCGAACTTCGTTTATCACTGAATACATAACGGTATTCACCGTCTGCGTTCATTGACACGCCTTCAAGCTGAATCGTTCGTCATGTTGTGGGTGATGGAGGCTGTGTCACGTGAATTTGCCTCGCTATTCGACCGATGCTGGTCAGAGGGGTTGCTTTGGTATATATCACACTTAATGTGATTTGATTGTATGACTGCGTTTTTGCCTGAAGCAGATCTTTCTCATTTAAAGAATCTGGATGGCGGTGTTGTACGGTACTTTCTATATTTTGCTCGGTAAAGGCTGAATACGGACACTGGTCGTGTGGTTTTGGTAACCATACGATGCATTTTATCGCATTATTTGTCAAGGAAATACATTTCGGTTTGATAATAGTTAATCAGGTTGTTACATCTGGCTAGTCAAGGGCGGGCACAATGTGGTGTATGATACTGTTCCCTGCACTGAGATACGAAAATAAAAGTAGAAAGCATTACACTTTCTGCGAAATCAAATCATACCGGAATATCAAACGGAAGATTTCGTGATCAGTGTCCTAGGTATGGTCTGTAGTCTGAACACCAAGTTTCAGGAAAATCGAAACATCCCGAGAAGAATATCAAAAGGAATATTACTAACCCTCGAACTCCTTAGTAACGCAAAATACCACCACTAAGAGCATGATACGCGTGATCAGCGTCCTAAGTATGGTCTGTAGACTAATTTTCAGCGAAATCGAGATATCCCGGCGGACCTTTGTATGTGTATGTCCGTCCGTATTTCGTAAGATACAAAAATCCAGGACCAAAAACATTGGATTCGTGATCAGCGTATCGGATATGGTTTGTGTACCAATTTTCAGCGAAATCGACATACCCAGTGGATCTTCGTACGTATGTATGACCGTCCGCATTTCGTAAGATACAAACAATTCCAGATAAAAAACATTATATTCTTGATCAGCGTATCGGATATGGTCAGTGTACCAATTTTCAGCGAAATCGAGATAACCAAATATCAAACTGCAGTTTATATAAATCTGCTCCTAGTTTGACGGTGGTGTACGAAGACGCATACGGTTCAATGGTTTGGTAATTGGTTTATTTTGTATTCAAAGCGCCAGAAATGTCTCAATATAATTGTGCCATATTTTGGCAGCTTAAAGGATTTCTGTATAGCTCTCTAGAGCTCAATATGACGTCATCAACCCAAATATTAAAACTTAAATTGTTTTGAAATTGAGCACTGTTTGCGAGAAACAAATGTCATAATCATGTTCGGCAGCAATGACTTCATATTTTGCACCACAAACGGCGTACATTTTGACAACTTTTGGGAAGGTGTGAGTGTCCTTTCAACCCTACAACCTGGAGGGGGGCGAAATCCGCCCCCTTTCCGATTTGTCGAGGATAGCGTAAAAACGGCGGCGCGCAGCGCCGCCATTTTTTGCATACCTGTTCGGCAATGAACTTCCCACATTATGTAAAAAATTTGACCTCTGGTCATCTCAGGTCAGGTCACAGACGAGGTCACGTGATGACCCCAACTCCAAAACGTTTACAGTAGTACCACGGCCACAGCTTTAGGCCGATCGGTTTAAAACTTGCAAGATTTCATAAGTTCACAGATACAAACAATTCGTTTATCTCGGATTTCTAATATCGGTGACCTAAGGTCAGGTAAATTTCGTGACCGCCAACACTGTTGTGTCAATAACTATCGACATACTGAAGATAGAGAAGATAAAATGGTACCAATGTGTTTGTCTCGTCGAGACACTTACTTACCAATATGCAACATGATTAACTTGAGTCACCAATTGACCTTGATCTGAGGTCAAATTTATTAGTTAACCTAACCTGGTCACCATGAATATGATTCGAAGTGTATTAACGAGTTAAACACGATGGCGTAAAACCTATTGCTTTATCGTTATTAGGTAAAAAGTTATTTGCGAAAAACAGTTTTGCAAAAAATCATCTTCTTGACATTTGATGACCTCTAGAGCCTAAACTGTGGGCCTGAGCTAAAATCTGTGCACCAATGTCGATTGCATTTTTCTTGAGCTTTCTATTGTTTTTTTTTTCTGTTTGCTTCTAGCTATCATAGTTCCCGAAATATTTGGGTGTTCGAAGCGAAGTCCTTAAACTGGAAAATCTGACCTTTAATGACCTCTGGTGACCTCAATATTGACCTGACCTAAAAACAAACGACATACTTTCGATAGAGCTTGCCTCGAGCTATCTAACGCCGTTTTACGTTTGTCGCTACGTTTCATGGTTTTTTAGATCATAAGGGGTGGGGGGGGGGGGGGGCGAAATCCGCCCCCCCTATTATCAGAAGCCATCCAGGGCGCGTGTTAAAGGGTGTTGCACTTGACATGTAATGCACCATTCCAATGGAATCCAAAGAGGTAAGCACTCTGTTTGATTGCGGCTGACGCCATTCAACACGTCTGCCGCCCTGAGACGTTGACTCAGTCGGGCAATGGAGCCGCACAGCCGCAGCCGAGGCACTGAGCACCTACGTTTTCCGGAGATGCTGCCCCAGCCGGCCACGGTGACGGTCTGGCCGACCAGCTCGCCTGTGGGCCCCTCCGGCAGGCAGACGGGCTGTACGAAGGCAGAGTACTGCACAAAGTCGTCGAGACGCAGTATAGCAATGTCGTCCTGCAGCTCACCCTGCTGCTCGAGAGACAGGGCACTCAAAAGAGAGCACAGCAGAGGACAGTGAATACTCAACACAGGCCACTCAAAACAGGGCACTCAACACGGGGGCTCAAAGCAGGGCACGCATCACAGGCCTCTCAAGACAGGGCACACAACACGGGGCACTCAAAACATGTTTCTCCTGCAGTGGCTGCTAGCGCGAAAAACTTGTCCATATAGAAAACCCCATGCATTAGCTGGCAACGTTTTGCACTCAACAGTTGCATTACAAAGTTACATAACTTTAACTGGTGTAGGGTGGGCTGTTTCCAAATGGTTAGAAATGGTTTGGACGAACCGGCAGGATAACTTGCCTTGAAGAGTGGGTGGACGAAGTTCCGCAAAACTCCTTGAACTGGTCGATTGTCCAAGCGATTATACTTTCCCAGTGTAACCCGGAGGTATCTCGAACTGAAAAGAGTCAGGCAACACGGCACACAACAATCAACATAAATTGCTTTCAAGCGATTATACATATTTGGTTGAATGCATTGATAAATCCAGTTAGATGATGAGGCTCATATAAAGCGACAGTTTCAGCACGAAAAATACAAAACAGCTTGCCATGCATGAACATAAACGTTTGTGCCAGATGGTGGGAAGTGAGCCAGATGGTGGGAAGTGAGTTTATTTTCTTCCTTTAATTAACCTTCCTGACAGGAAAAATCCTCACACCTTCCATACCCTTTTCCATGCGTTTGTTAAATGACACGGACAAATGTAAGCGTTGATAACTAAACATGAACACAAATGTGTCGAACAATTCACATTGTCCGGGGCGGTTGAACCGTTCAAGAAGCAGCAATCCGTGAAAATCCTTCATTGCGATACCTAACTTGCTCCTCCACCCTATCCCATTTCCTACTCTGCATAATTCTACACGGATCTGACTTCGCTGGATTCAAAAGGAATAATACAATTCGATAGTCGATGGACCACATGACCCAGAACGTTCCGCCGGGGATATAGACCCTCCTCCCTGGGAGGAACATACCTATCGATGTTGATGCGCCTGCCAGCTGCCTTCCTGGCGTCCTCTTTCGCCTGGTTGATGCAGTGAGCCGCCGTCAGAATGTGCCAGTGGTCGATCAGGGTCCCTCCGCAGTGGAAACTCCCAGATGCCCGTCATGATGTTCCAACGCTCCAGCATTACCTGCATCCGGTGCATGGCAATTCAAGGCATTCAAGTTCCAACTATACTCATCAGTGTTCCAAACTGCACTATCATTGAGCATCGAATACGTTTCATACGTAACTCGTTAATAAGTAATCTCAGCTATCTATAATCATATGTTTATTCGGAATGTATCCTGTAATGAAAATCCAATGATACATCACAATAATATTTGCCAAAAACGCTTACAAATTTTGCTAATTAATCCCTGTCTGTAGTATTTTTGGATGAGCAATTACTTAAAACTGATTATGAAACAAAATATTATTAGCTGAATTGAAGCTGAATTTGGCTGAAGCTGAAATTAGCTGAATTTGGTGGAGTCAAAATTTGGATCACGTGAAGAATGTGTGAAGCGTACTCGAGTGGGGTTTGTCTGCTATGTATCTGATAGTGAAAATTGCAAAGATGGACTTATTCCCTTTAAGACTTTCCGAAATAGCATACAAAAGGCTATATATATAATATATGTATATATATATATATATATAGTATATATATATATGTATATATATATATATATATATATTATATATATATATATGTATGTACTGGTATGTATGTATGTATAGTATGTATGTAGGTGGCGGCAGGCAGGCAGGCAGGCAGGCAGGCAGGCAGGCAGGCAGTGCAGGCAGGCAGGCAGGCAGGCAGCAGGCAGGCAGGCAGGCAGGCAGCAGGCAGGCAGGCAGCGGCAGGCAGGCAGGCAGGGCAGGCAGGCAGGCAGGCAGGCAGGCAGGCAGGCAGGCAGGCAGGCCAGCAGGCAGGCAGCAGGCAGGCAGGCTGGCAGGCAGGCAGGCTGGCATGGCAAACAGGCAGGGGTGAGGTGAGGGTAGGTGGTAGGGTATGTAGTGTATGTATGTAGTGTAGGTATGTAGTAGTGTATGTAGTGGTATGTAGTGTAGTGGTATGTAGTGTGTATGTATGTTGTATGTAGATATAGATGTATAGTATATAGTATATATATATTGTATATATATATAGTATGTATAGTAGAGAGATATAGTGAATCAAACAATCTACTCACTCACACAGACACACACACTGACTACTACGACACACTGGACACACACACACACACACACTCACACGAGCACTACACACTACTCACACTCACAACACACACACACTACACACTCTACACACCACACACACGTACCACACAGCACACTACACAGCTCGACTCATCACGACACACTACACACACTTCACACACACACACGACACACGACGACACGTCACACCACACCACGACCACGACACTACACACACACCATAGCAGTGGAGCGACACACGACACTACACTCTTCTACCAGCACACACACACGACACACTACTCACACACACACACTACTACACACCACACCCTCACACACTAACACTCACACACTACACACTACACACACTACACACACGAACGACTAACTACTCACACTACTATACAGCACTACACGACGACACCACACACACACACACACACACACTACTACACCCACACACACACACGACTCTCACACTAACACATCTACTACACTCACTACTATCTTACTACTACTATCATCTACTACTACTACTATCAACTATCTATCTATCACTCTATATATCTATCTCTATTAGCCCCCCCCCCCCCCCGAAACACCCTGGCTCCCCCCCGCCACCCTTGGCAGCCCCCCCCCTCTCATAGTGTCTGATGAGGCGACGTCCCCGCGAAACACTTTAGTTTTACTTCCTGCTCGGTCATTGGCAGAATCGGTTCTAAACAAGTTGGTGGGGGCATTCAGAGCTGGAGAAATACATTGTTCAGATTGTTGGGTTCTTAGCTGGAAAATCTCTTCTTTAAAGGCAATTATTTCACCTTTTTATCTATTTCTCTGCATTATGTTATGTATGTATGCATTATCATTGTATGCAGCAGATCGGATATTCGCGAATATCAGACAAATGGACAGATATTCTGGACTTAGGCAAAATGATGAGGTTGGTGGGCGGACCCCTCATAATTTTACGAAACTTTGTATACAGATAGAACTCGACACCGACTGATCACGATCATTGGGAAAATGTGTCAGATATTTTTTGAGATACTCCACATCGAATGTTCATGGGCAGATATTCTAATGTGCCTGTCCAGGAATATCAATGTGGAGTATCTCGGAAAAGTATCTGACACACTTTTCCGAATTTTTCATTTTTCGTGATCAGTGCGTCGCGATCTATCTGTAGTATACCAAGTTGCACGTCAATCTGAGATATATCGCCTTCGCGTCTTCCGGAACTGCGAAAGCGAATATCTCTAAAAGTATCTGACACCCTTTTCCAAATTTGCTATTTTCGTGATCAGCGCTTGACGATCTATTTTTATACCAAGTTTCACGTCATTCTGAGGGTCCGCCTTCTCGCCTTCCGAACTGCGAAGGCGAACATCTCAAAAAACATCTGATACCCTTTTCCGAATTATATATTTTCGTGATTAGCGCGTCGAGATCTATCTGTATACAAAGTTTTGTGAAATTCTGAGGGATCCGTCCACCAACCTCATATTTTTTATAAGTCCGAATATCTGTCCATTTTGTCTGATATTCGCGAATATCGATCTGCTGCTTAATTGACGAACGTCTTACAGCTACCAAACTTTTCCGTGGAATCTGTCCTCGCCTATTCTCATTGGTCATCGCTTAAAGGTTTTGACCAATCAGCTGCGGACGTCGAAGACAGAAATACAGAATCGGCGCACTGACGCACTGTAGATATAAATCATCGGTGGCATTTTTGATTTTTCGAAGGCGCTGTGTTACGTGCATTTCAATTTTGCTTTTGTCTGGGATAGGACTTCACTTCAAGTCGTATAATAAGTAAGTGGCATTACAATTTGAAGTGACGTGGGCTATGACTTTGATCTGTATCATAGGGTGGGGGGCTTTCCTTTCCTCAAAAATATGTTAACTGTCATCTTGATAAACCCTTCTAACACCCTGATAACATGAAAAGTTCAGTATTCTGATGTGTCGGTAGTTACAGCTGTTAACCCTACCCACGTTGTGTACAGAATGGGCTATTAAATGTTCCAGGGTTGGACACAAATGGCCTCAATTTAATTTATGCAAAGCCATTCAAAAACGTGTGTTTGGCATTATTTACCATTGGAAATCCAGTCAAAAATTACAAAATTATGGCAAATATAATTTCCAACTCAGTGTCAACGCAAGTCAACATCAACTAGAAACAACATTGTCAAAACTCAATCGATATATTGCAGGTACCGCCATAGAGATCATACAAGTGTGGGGCCGCTTGCTCCGCAATGCGAAGGTAACCAAGTTCCCGTATCCCGCATCCCGTTGCCGTAGCCCGTAGCCAGTAGCCCGTAGCCCGTTCCCCGTAGCCCGTAGCCCGTAGCCCGTAGCCCGTAGCCCGTAGCCCGTAGCCCGTAGCCCGTAGCCCGTAGCCCGTAGCCCGTAGCCCGTAGCCCGTAGGCCCGTAGCCCGTAGCCCGTAGCCCGTAGCCCGTAGCCCGTAGCCCGTAGCCCGTAGCCCGTAGCCCGTAGCCCGTAGCCCGTAGCCCGTAGCCCGTAGCCCGTAGCCCGTAGCCCGTAGCCCGTAGCCCGTAGCCCGTAGCCCGTAGCCCGTAGCCCGTAGCCCGTAGCCCGTAGCCCGTAGCCCGTAGCCCGTAGCCCGTAGCCCGTAGCCCGTAGCCCGTAGCCCGTAGCCCGTAGCCCGTAGCCCGTAGCCCGTAGCCCGTAGCCCGTAGCCCGTAGCCCGTAGCCCGTAGCCCGTAGCCCGTAGCCCGTAGCCCGTAGCCCGTAGCCCGTAGCCCGTAGCCCGTAGCCCGTAGCCCGTAACCCGTAGTCCGTAGCCCGTAGCCCGTAGCCCGTAGCCCGTAGCCCGTATCCCATTCTTATCCCGTACTCGTTCCGAACATCACCAATCTCGGGTAGGCTTTACAATAAAGAGTTCGGAATTTAAATATGCGCGCATATTTTGTATCCGCCGACGGAGGTTCGTTTTTTGCTTAGCATGCTTTTGACCATGGCGAGGTTTTGCCGACGCAAATTGATCTGGAGCGAAATATTTCGATGTACTGTTTTATTACGCCGAAGAAATATGGACTGAAAGCGTTATATTAACACTGCCACTATAAAGTTCATATTTGTCAATATGAATACATTTTGAGGTTGTTATTGGTCAGAATTGATTGCGCTTTAGAGCCGTATTATTGTTTATCGTCTACCGCTCTCCGTTATTGACGATATGGCGGTGTGACGGGCTACGGGCTACGGGCTACGGGCTACGGGCTACAGGCTAGGGCTACGGGCTACGGGCTACGGGCTACGGGCTACCGGGCTACGGGCTACGGGCTACGGGCTACGGGGCTACGGGCTACGGGCTAACGGGCTACGGGCTACGGGCTACGGGCTACGGGCTACGGGCTAAGGGCTACGGGCTACGGGCTACGGCTTACGGGCTACGGGCTACGGGTCTACGGGCTAACGGGCTACGGGCTACGGCTACGGCCGGCTACGGGCTACGGGCTCACGGGCTACGGGCTACGGGCTACGGGATACGGGCTACGGGCTACCGTCTACGGGGAACGGGCTACATATTCTAAAATGGTCAATTTATATATTTCAGGCCGAATTAAGCTATTAATTATTTAACAGAAACCTTTGGTTTGCATGTATAATAAGCCGGGTACCGTCGTCTGCAAAATTACGTTTGTTTCAGCTCTTCAAGTCTTATAGGTTCGGAGCACTAAATTCAATCGTGAAGCACCGTCATAAAAACCGTGATTTGCGTCTGTGTAGCCATTAACCTTTGCACGTGCCACGCGCCGCTCGCTGAACCACATGGCATACGCCAGTCCCGTTAATTTCTATACACGTATGTGCTTGTTGCATGGCCGATCACGACGCATAGTCTTCGAGATATCGTCCTGTGATTGCATCATGGTTCGTCGCGATTTTTGTTTATATTTTTCACACATTTCGCTCCGATTTTTATACATGCTAAACCAATCGAGAAATAAACCGTTCTTGCAGCTCATGCCACGCGCTCATTATGCACCCTATCCGTCCCCGTTTCTTGCCACAGCCACGTCGTTGAAATGTCACCTGGATCGTGTACAAATTGTATCCATCTTCTCGCAATAGTTTAGGCTGCACTGCTGAGCACAGAACAAAACTGCAAAATGGCCACATACACACGCACCTTACTCTAATAGTAATATAGACAAGTGTGGCCCGCTTGCACCGCAATGCGAAGGTAAACCTAGTTCCCGAATCCCGTATCCCGTTGCCGTAGCCCGTTTCCCGTTCCCGT